>OX454272.1:9051131-9363825 GCA_949715065.1 Periphyllus acericola
AATGATAAACGTTTTCAATACTTCAAAAATAATTTCTGAAGCACGGGAATTCAAGAACCTATACAGCGTTTTCAAACACTGATATCTAAAAAGACAATAATTCACCAGATTCCAACCTCCACTCTTTTGTCCTTGTTTTCTCGGAACGAACATTATATCAAAGGTTATTTTATTTAACTGGCGCGTATACAACGAACAAAGCAATAAAATCAAGTCGACTAAAATGTATACTAAAATATATAGTCGTACATACAGTACTATATACATTTTATAGAGGGAATGAGTATTATTTGAATACAACTTTATACCAGTCAATAAATTATAAACATTTAAATGAAATAAATACGTTTCACTAATTCTCAAATGAATAAGTTTATAGTATTAAACCATACATAGAATATTATTAATATAGTCAGTAAGGCAAGCATAATATAGTCGAACAGCTTAAATAGGGTTTTTTCACACTAATAAGTATACTATATATTAAATAAAGCGCAATTATTTTTCTAAAAGCTAATTAATATTTATCTTTAATCATTTTTTTTTTAACATTATACATTCGAGGAATATATTATTAGTAAAGAAATATGTCAAGACTGTAACTTAACGGTACACATTACTTTGATGAAAAAATGAATGCAAGTGCACACATGCAAGCTACCATGGTACGGTTGATTTTGAAAACGGAAAAATTAAATACCAGAGAAAAAATTATTAGAACAATTCTAAATCAAACGGTTACCGGTCAAAAAGTCTAAGCTAAAAAAACAAAACTGTTCATAACTCAGGGCGTACGCATGAGAACAGCGTGACAGAATGAATTTCCAAAAATGTTCAGTACATTTTTATGTTTTCTGTTCAATGGAAAAAAAAAAAAATTACTAATACATTTCAAAGGCATTCATTTCCGTTCGAAATATTTCGCGTCACCTTTATCCTGGAACGCATTACACATAATACAGGTACCTCTTACACGTATACAACAGGCCTTAGGGTATACAACACGGCACAACGTGCGAGGGGACCGCGGGTCTCGTCAAACGTGTATATATATATATATATATATATATATATACGTGCATATCGTCACCGGAGCGGCGCGCGGGGGGAACGACTAAAGAAATTTGCATTCGAACCCCGTGCTGCACGCGGGCAGTTTAACGCTTACATATACATGTATACACAGGGCGCACAAAAAGCAACCCTCGAACCGTACACCAACCACGCCGAACCCCCGAAACCCCCCCGGACACAATATATTCACCACCGCGGTCCACACAACCGTTGTCACGACAACACTGCGGTACAACATTACGCGCGCCGTCTTCGTCGACGTCGCCGTCAACCCCGTAGCTGCCCGCCGCGGCCGTCTCGCGATTGCTCCCGAGCACATTGTTCGAGACGACGAGCGTACCACCGCCCACGCGGCACCGGCGACGAACGCGACTGCTACCGAAGATCGCTACGGACATTATACTTAAACGCGACGATATTAAATGCGATATAACTTTTTTTTTTTAATCTTTTTGTCACTAAAAAAAAACAATATGAATTTCACAATCGTATTGCAATGCGACGAAAAAAACACACGAAAAAACACCGCACTGAAAACCAATTTTCACAAATTTTATTTCATTATACTACTAAATTAAATTTTACAAGTACGTAATTTTTAATGCCATAGACGCGCGTGCCACGGAAACAAATGATAAAAAATAACCACATAGAGTGTATACTACTCGTATATCTCTTCATGGCAACACAATAATTGTTGAATATCGTGCGTGCGTGTGTGATTAAAAAACCAATTATCGCAAAGCGTACAAACTTCACAGAAACCATCTAAATATCAATTCTAATATGCCATGAAATTTTTATCGAAATCGGTTTGGTGGATCTTGAGTTATAAAATTTATTCAAAATGTACAATTATTTTTATGTATATAGATATGACATACCATGATTATCATTGCGATATAATCCCTTCAATATTTATATTTATCATTATACGATATTATTTGAATGTAAACAGCACGGTGTAATAATGCACTCTATCGATATAGTCCACATATAACACGAGCACGGACCACGTCTCCAATCAAGCGGAGCAGAGAGAGAGAGAGAGAGAAAGAATAAGTTGGCATACTCTTTATGTATAATTTATAAAACGCGCAAAACCGATATTGATTATAATAATTACATCTCGAAGTTTTTTCGTAAACAAACAGTATAATATTGTAGCTTTGTTAATAACAGTATTATTTTTATTTGTTTTTTCATTTCTAGCGAGATTAGCAATGTATTTGTTTTTAAATTATATTTTTTTCCGGGATCAAACTTTTAAATTATAAGTCCGTACAAAAAGTTTCTTGTACCAATTTTGTTGGTCGGAAATTGGACCAAATATTAGTACTTTGAAGAGGTAATTTTTCGATTTTCTTACTATTTTATTCGATATGAAAGAAAATCTGAAAACAACTTTTAGGTAATTTTGTGCAGCAGCGTTTGATTTGTTCTTAGTTTCATATAATAGGTGATTTTTAAATATTTTTACGACTTGAAAACTTTATACAAGGATAATCCCAAGTTATTTTACAATAAACAATAGATAGATATAATTCAATTATCATAAAATACATTTAAACGCTATGTTTTGTAAATAATATTTTGGGACAATATTTTAAGATATTATCATCGGGCTAATATCACATGGGTATATTGTCATACTACTCGGATGGACGGATCCATAAAAGCATTCGAATGATCAAAATCCAAGTATTATAATATTATAAGATTGTATACCTCAATTTCAATTACTAAATTTCTTTTAGTTTTTTAGTTATTTTCCATATCACGTTTACATTTAGATGGTGTAAATAATTTTCTGTTTACCGTAACTCGGAGTAAAATTAGAGACGCAACCATTTGCCGTCCAACTTCAGCTAAGCCAAGTATTCAGCTAAGTATATATCTTAATCCGTGACAATTAATCAAGAACTTCAACGTCGCGAACTCGGACTACCGGTAGGACAACGGTGGCCGATGTCATTGAAGAGCTGTTGGACGGAGGCTGCTCATTTTAATGACACAGCGACTAGCGGGAAAACCTTACGAATGCGTGGCAATCCAATACACGTCGGAGGGAAACGGGCTGTTGGATTACTCAGACCCCTGCAGGACTGGAGGAAATTGGTGATGCTGCGGTATCGTCGAGTCTCATGCGGATCCCTCGACGATGCTCATTCCAGAACAAGTGGCCGAGTGGGCTATCACAGCACTAGCACACGCACTCATGTCACACGATGTGGTGAAAGTAAGGTTAGAGAAGTGGTCACACTACCCAGAGGTTAAAGGCTAGGCAGACGTATTCCCATACAAAATTACAAGACCTACAACCTAAGGTGAGTACTTCAACATAGGAATACCGGTGTACCCATCTGAAAGACCGGTAAAAAAAAAAGGAAAACCAGAAACCAAGGACCACGCAGACGAAGCAAAGGTTCCTGCCAAATAGTCCCGCAAGATGAACGTATACTTTGCTCATAAAATCACTTAGTATACAATTATACTACATTCAGTTTACTCCGTAATCTCCCATGTAGAATTAATAATATGAAAATCAATTTTTATTCATATAGAGTTAATATAGAGTTAATCAGTTCGAAGATCAAGGTAATATAGTATTAGTTAATCACACATACTGTAAAACCGTTTTAAATTCAGTACTTTCTACCTAAAGGCTAAAATACACATCAATAACTAAGGGTATTTACAAATAAATATAATGTTGAGTAAAATCAAATATATTTTTATATAGGTATTAATTTTAAATTAATTGTTTATACGATATAATAACTACATGTAACTCTCATTTACTTCAATTTATAATGGCCTCAAAAATAAAAATAAAACTATAAATATAAATTACTTTCATAATGATTCATATTGACTATAGATATGCCACAATCTTCTTAAAAGTTAAAGTTACTGTCTAACAATTAGACAGTAGCTCTATAATATATAAATAGGCTTTAACTATTCACCGTAAATTTTTATTTTCGATTATGTTAACATAACTTCATTACAATTTTACATTTTAGTAGACATGGACTACAAATAAGGAAAAGTTAAATCAATTTTCAAAACTTTAATATGGTTGTTGTTGAAGATTCGCTATAAATAAACATCGTTTAATAATAAATGAAACCCAAGATAAAACCTATGTTTTTAACGATTTCATTTTTAAAATAAGACATAAAAAGGATGGTCCAGCATGTTTTCCTGATGGTAAATTCATCTTCATAAATATAAATTATTTCCAAATTTTTATGTGACAAAGTAATTTTATAGTAAGAGCTCATATGCAAAATTTAATACCAAATACTTATTTTAATCTCTTTACCGGCTTGATAGTTGATAATATAACTTTTGAATTTTTCATTTCTAAAAAATTACAAAATAACCATTTTACGAAATGAGTTGTTATACAATTTGTAAAGTATAGCAATTTAATTAAAAATCCAATAATTGGTTTCACTTATGTATGTAGCAAATATAAATTTTGAAAAGAAAGAAATTGATAACATAGGTAATAGGTATTGTAATAAATTAGTAAAAATTAGATAACCTTTTCAACAACATTAACATGAAATCCTGCTTTCATTCGTCATTGCGATAGTAAGACAATGCTGAAGCCGTATACGAGTAAACAAACCCATCAATATAACCAGGAAGAGATAAGAATTATCTAATTTATACTAATTTATTTTACTATATACCCAACCATAATATACTTATTCTTTTTTTTCGAAATATAAAGTCGCTATAACTATGAAACCAATTATTGGATTTTCAATTCATATACATACTTTAAAGTTTGTATAATAACTTTAATAACCAATAAATGATCTGGTTTAACGGCGTAACAGGTAAGTAATAATAAAAAGCAATTATAATAATATAGTATAATTTAATCCGTACCAGAGAGGCTAATATTACCGTTACTAGTTTATTTTTTTTCTACCTTTTTTTGACTTTGAAGTTTAACATATTAATCAAATAAAAGAGTAATAATATTTTAATAAATTCAACTAAATAAATATAATTTAAAATGTAACCAAACAAAAATGGAACTAAATATGATTTACAGATTTCTGTTTTATACAGCATCCATCTTAGACAGGTAACTTGTCAAAGTTGTACCCTGAATAATATTGAAACTTCACTTGAAAGTAAAGAAGATTTGATCTCCACTAATTTTTATATCATAGATGCTGTACAGGATAAGACAGTAACTTATCTAAAATAGAATTATTCTTAATCTCATGCAATTCCATTTTGAACAATTTTATTGTATATTTATTTATAATAATAATTATTTATAATACATAAACAGATATATTATGTATAATATAGGTAAAAACAATGGGTGTTAAAATTATGGTACTTCACATATAAAATATACATTATGAACTATGAAATACATATTAATTTTAATAAATATAACATAGTTAGATTATTTATTTAAGTCAAATATTTAGTATGATTGTTTTTTATTTAAATTTCTAAGATAACTTTGAACATATTAAATGTATTGCTTTTTAGAAACTCTTAAATTTGATATAAATGTATTATTACTTAAGTCAAAATTAAAAATAAAAATAAAAATCAGTAACTAAGACCGGAGTAAAAAATAAATTGTCTAATCCACAATCCACAATAGAAAAAGTAAAAATATGTGTGTGATGAACAAATCAAGTCAACACATACCAAAGTAATACTGACATGGAATACTAAATATTTTAAGCCAATAAAACATCTAAATAAACTTTTATCAAATTCGAAAATTATTATATTATCTTATTGGTATACAACATTAATAATATACATTAGAAATAAATGTATTCAAAATAATTAAAAATGTAGTACATCTCACTATAAAATTAAGGCAATAGAGCCTAATGATACTTATCAGACAATGTTCTTATTTTGATAATTGATGGGAAGTAACTACTATAAATAATAACAAATAAATAATTGTCAACTTAATTCTTGGACGATTCATTTTAACTCTCCAATGTGGGCACGTAGTAATATAATAAATCCATAATTTTGGTCTAAGATACAAAAATTAAATTTGGTATGCCAATCTATCATATAACTAACTAATAAGTCAATATGTGAAATTCTCTCAAAAAATAATATATCATAATAATGTTAATATTATTATATCTATAAATAAGGTAATAAACAGCCAATTAATCCCAATAATCTATGTTTTATAATACTATTTTTAAAATTAGTAAACATTTTTTAAGAAGCTAAACAACATTTTATTTTATGTCTACTGTTCAACTGTTCAGTTATAAAATTGTTACATTTTTAATATTTTAATCAATTACATATTTAGAATATGATAACTGTGATAAAATAGGTATATTTATTATAGTTCAAAGTGTATACACTAATATATACATTATACACTATTATAAAATCTCATGTAAATCAATAACATTGAATAGCTAAGAAAACAATTATTCAGACCTTATATTGTCAATCATATGATGAGTTATTTAAGCCATTGTATATATTTTGAAAGTAAAATGATATATTAAAAAGTAACATGTTATTCAATTATTTTTGAAATTTTAGTTCCTTTATTTACTATTGATATTTAATAACATGACAATGAGTCATGTTTAAAGTATATTATTTTAATCTATTTAATCATGAAATTTATATTTTGTACAAGTGACAGGTTTTCTTTTAACAAAATTAAGTACTGATGAAAAACAACCAAGATAACAACTGTTGATATTTTTTATTTATATGCATCTTATAAACATTAATATAATAATTTAACTATAACAACTATTTTATTTTTTTTTAATTTCATACGAGTATGTTAATAATATTAAACTTTACAATGACTTGTTTAGTACTCAAGTGACATTTTTTGTAAAATTATAACTGTTTCAATTTTGATTATTACACTTATAACTAGCAAAAAAAGTAACATTTTATAAAAGTGTTTACAAAATTAAAATAGAATACAATATGAGTATAAATTGCAAGTGTTTATGTATAAATTACTAATTTTCAACAAATAAATAAAAATCAGTCTAATGCCAAAAGTTTGTTAAAATAATTTTGTAAAATGACAAGTATGACTTGGTACATTTCAATTCATATTACAGGCAATTTCTAAAAAATAACGTAGTTGTACAATCTAAATATATATAATTTATACAAAATATATATAAATCTAGAGTTCTAAAGTCAAGTGTCATAATGTTGAATGTCATAAAATCAGGTGTTATAAAAATTGTATGTAATAAAAGTAATATCTCATACATTATATTTATAAATATAGGAAGTGCGTATGTAACTTTTTTCATTGGTAAATATTGAAGGTCCATGAAAATTATTATTCATTGAAAAAAGCTTACTATTTGAATCAATAATATAAATATCAGAATATTATTTTTAAAAATTGTCTGTATCCGAGCTCCACAATAACAAATCCAATAAAACAAAAGATTATCATTTGTTTTTTATTGAAATTTGTCTATAGTAAATGAATAAAAAACCATTTATATTCAATGAATCTAAATTTGTATGAATCATTAAATAATAAAGGTCAAATCTGATTCAAATTTCACTTAAAATAAATAAAATTATAAAAAAAAAAATTGTAGAAGTTCATACTATATTTATAAAATTAGAATTATAATAAGAAAAAATTAATATAGGGTTTGACTTGATACAAAAACCAAACCTTTTAAAGAACCATTTGTATGTGTTTTACCACTAATAAAATACTTTATTATACTTTAGGCGATTTTAATAAAGTCAACATAAAAATTTTGGTATACTAGAATCAGATGTTAGTTCTTTGTTGAAGGGGTAGTAGTATTATTGGTCTAGATCAAAATCACATTCAAATAACAATTCTGATCAAAAGTCAGTATTAATACGTATAATACATACATCATACATACATAGGTAGGTACTATATTGGTATCAAATATAATATTTGAAGTCAAACATTAATGATCAATAAGTAATAGTTTGAGTAACATTTATGTTACTAGGAAAAGTAATAATATTGTTTCAAGAATATAAAACAGTCAATTTAGAGTTTAGACAATACAAAAGAAAATACATGAAAAAATCTTAGTAATATAAAATTTAATTTCTAAGAAGAAATTTAATATTCTTTTTCCATAGTTATTTATCAACATTTAACTTAACTAAATTTTTAAATAAATAAGCATAAAATTCATTTTAAATGTATTACTATCAATTTTATTTTTTAAAATAGAGTTTCAGAACATAGAGCATTTTAAAATTTCAGTTTGATTAGATTTCTTTTTTTAGTACCTATGTCCTATATACCTAATTCAAATGAGGAAAATATTAATCTTGATGAAGACTACACTTTAATAACTTATACTTAGTAGGTTTAAGATAAAGACTCTGTTAAATGTTTCTAATGAATAATATAATTTTATTAAAAATCATATATTGTTTACATACAACATAATATTAATTAATTAATACATTAATAATGTTATAACAGTTTTATTGTTTCTCAGGCTTTTGTTAATTATTGAAAAAACATTTGAAATATATAGTAATTATAAAATACAAGAAAAAATAAACAAACAATCCATATTGGTTTAAGTTCAGAGAAACTTATAATTTCAAGGAATGAGATTTAAGAAATTAGATAAAAATTATAGTGAAGTACCTAAATATAATTATAAAATAATATGGAAATGATAAGCAGAATAAACCTAAACTAACAGATATTCAGGATAAATAAAAAAAATTTTAAATTGTTAAATCATTTGTTAACTGTATATATTTAACCACCAACTGTACCTATTAATTAATCTTATATATTATATTTCAAAATGTATTTATAACTAAAAATAATTAATTAATAAGAGAGATTTCTGAATATATTTTAGTTGTCATAATAACTGATTGAAAATGATAATTGCTGTTAGTTTTTATTTTCTTCCATTTATAATATATTTTATTGGTTAATAATTTGAAGTATTAATAGTAATAATAACTAATAATAACATTCATAACCAAGTAGTATCTAAATTTTTTAAGAAATGTTCTATTTAAACACGGAATGATATAGTTTTCCTAAATTAAAAATAATCAAAAAATAGCAACAACAGATATTTGATTCTCTAAACAAAACCCTAACAGATGCCTAATTAAAAATGTTGCCACAGGGATTTTCAACAACAATGATAAAAACTAACGGAATGTACATTGCATAATGAAAATAGAAAATATGTAAATATTAAAAACTGAGTTAAAAACCTGATGAAGTATGCCAAGAGACAAAAAAAAAACATAAGCAATTGTACCAGTTGCAATAGGCGAATAGACTACCAACGAGGTAAATATACATTTTTTCTTCGCTCATAATATGATTTTCCACATCATTTACTTGACAGTCACGGTGTATTAAGTATACAGGCAATATTGAACACATATTTTTTATCATTATCAATATTCTGGGGCCATTGGTCTTTGGGTAAAAGTGATTCTTATACTTTTAATAATTTAATTATCGTCCTTGAAATATATGTACTATTTCACGGTCAAGTTTTATGCCTATTCAATTTCATAGTTAATTTTCAATTTATGATTGAAGTATGTTGTGTTTTATTAGAAATTAATATAATTAGATACTACTCATATTAAGAAATTACATATAAAGTTAGCACAATATTAATAAAATAAAAGTTGATATTTAATAAAAAGAAACATTTGAAGAAAATTAGATTTATAATTTACTTTAAATTTTATGAAATTTTAATTAAAAATACTAAGATAGTATGAAATAATAAAAACTAGTAATATCATCCCTAATAGAAAAACTCCTATTTCATTTTTATTATTTTCTTCTATTATACCTACAGTAAATGGTATACAAACTTGGTTATAATCCAAGTTATAGCCATATAATTGAAACCGTAATTTGAAAATTAGAAACCTTTTAAATAGCTTTAAATAGATTATTAAAATACAAATTTATTGAATAGGCAAACATTAAGAAATATTTTTTAATGATGTATTGATATGTAGAGCTTACCTATTATATAATTATTTAGATAGATGGAGGAATCAAAAGGTAACTAATTAATTTTTTAAGCTGAATATTGGTATATAATTGTTATTATAAGGAATAACACTTATAAAATAGAACTAACAATATTGAATAATAATTGTTTGTCACAAAAATTAAGTAACCATACAATATATATATTATACAAGTGTAAATGAACATAAACAACAAATTTAACTATATAACTCGGTCTATATCCAAGCCATTTCATATCAGTAAAACCAACATTATTTATTGGAAAAAAAAACACTTAAATAAATAATTACACAATCCAAACAAATAAAACATTATTTTCTATTACGAGACATTGTCGGTTACAATGTTTTAATTAGCTGTGTTTTGTTCTAAAGCTTGATTTAATCAATTTATACATAATTTTATTTCAACAACATAAAAAATAATAAACAACCCTGTTCACCTTTTGTTTATATTTTGGAAATCGATAACCTTTTGTTTCGGCCAAATTCAAGTCAAACAATTTTCTCGTAAAGAAATAACCATTCAATATGTACTAAAAACCGATTAAAGTCATAAAAATATATGTTCCACCCCGAGTACAAAAACTACCCAAGTATACAATAAACATCTGATCTAATAACATTGTATATAATAATTAATTATTACCTAAACGAAATCGACCGGGTGTAAAACGATTTCAATAAAAACTACGATCGGTATGTTTGTACATCCCGACGGTCGATTAATGAGCGATTTTTTTTTTTTTTTTAATATCCGAGGGGTAGTGTTACGAATTATTATCGACTTACCTTCATGTTCGCAGTCAAAATGCACGCGAGTTGCCGGGGAGAACACGATCAGATCTTTCGGGCCCGGCGTTTCGTGGCACCAGTCTGTTTGAATGAATAAAAAAAACCGTCTCGTAGCGCGAGAAGACGAGAGGGGAAAAAAAACGAAATTTATTATGAAGTTTTGAATTTCCGGACGGACGACGACGTGCACAGCGCGCACCGAACGGATCGTACGATAATGATAAGACTATCAGTGGCTCGCGCGGAACGAGAGGTTCGGCGAAAATGTAAACACCGGCCGCGGCGGTGTAGATCACTCTCGCCGCCATCCGCCCCGGCAGCCCGACCGCCGCGCCCCCAAGCGACCGATCACCACGTCTGACCTACAAACGCGTCTCGCGGCGGCTAAGAGTTGAGACCTTCGCGGCAACCGAATAGGTAACACACCTTATTAAGTTCTTCTGCGATTAATACGGTCTACGCGCCTCGCGGATTATTGCGGGTACCCGACAATGTGATCACAGATTTATTGAATAGCGTAGTCACTAGACGGAAGCCGACTCCGCGTGGAACGGCGTACGCAAGTACCATTGATTGTGGAATGAACAATATTGTTGTTCTGCAATCAATAGTAGGTAGGTACGTGGTAAAAAACGATGGCTAGCGCCGCTTGTTGTCAAAAATTCTAATCATTCGTCCTAATGTCTCGAATTGGTAATTAATTTCGTCTGCAAACGCATTGCGTAATACTATTACCGTACATACGTCCACGTACCACTAGAACTGTTGGTATACCACGGTAAACTGTGGTAATACCATTGCTGTATTTACTGGTATAATAGCACTGTAGAACTATCGTATGTCTCCATGTGCGAACATTGCTCAAGCTTATACCGGTATGATTGCTGTTCGCTAAGAAGATGGTCTGGTTCCGATATAAGTCTGTGGATACAACTGATGAGATAACACGCGACAACGCCGTTCGAAACATGCGAACATTGTCTGTTTGTCTGGCTATAATTTCCCAGGACGGCAGGACCTTGATCCGATCATCGACTTTCCGCGTATGTTCATCTTGGACGCACCGTAACAAGGAACTACAGCCACGCATGGGTCCACATTGGTCGTGTTGTATCGTATTGTATACACTTGGTGTTAAAGATTCGAAAAAAAAATAACGAAGAGATTGACATTTGACTGCCTACACAGGCGATAGATATAGGTATGCAATGTGTTGCAATTGAAATTAATCCGATTGAATTGATGATTTTAAAACTAAAAACGTATACGTACCATAACGTACTTGCAGGTAAAACGTACGGCTTGGTACGTGTAAATGGTACGATAACCATAAAGTTTTAAATGGAACGCATCGATTTTTAAACCGGATGTTTCAGAAAGTTATTACAGCAGTTTGATTTTTTAACGTTGAACGTTCAGAAAAATAAAACGAATACAACGCTAATGGAAAACAATGAAATAACGATACCGCCACACCGGATTATCGTTAAACACAACATACATATATATCAATAACAGCGAATATATAGTGTTAGTAAATGTAAATAATAATTTTATCTAATACTGGTTTTTGTTCTCGGTAAGACTTAAAATAAATATATTATTTATACTAGTTTTTTTCACTCAGTCGACATTTCTCATCGCGTTCGTGTAATATAATATTAGATAACTGGGTAATATTATAATATATTTAGAGTTTTACATTTTCAGTTTTGACATTTTCTAGCCTTCAGCTAACAACCGATTCCTTTTAATGAATAGTCTTGTGAAGACAACGTTGAAGGGTTTCACTTGAAAACGTTTAAATCCCTTGTAACGAAAAAACTAAATAACAATTGTTAAACAATACAATATTTTTTTTTGTTCAAGTTCTATATGAAAATGTTTTTAAATGAATTGTGTACCATGGCATCGGACGTGGGTATATTCAATCAGGAGCGTAATTTACGCGAAGTTATGGGGTTCGCCTACAGACAACTTAACTTTTAAAAAGTTGTTAGGTACCTAACCGGCCAACTGCTAGCCAGAAATATTGTATTGCATCGATAATATAAGAGTATTTTTCTGAATGTAAATTTGTATTTTTTTTTCATTTTTATACTATCAAGTTTTTTTTTAGTCTTAGCAAATATATAACAGGAAACTTGATCAAAAGTTCTTTTTTTAAAGATACGATATTCGATACTTCTATTGTAGACTATGAAAACAATTTAAAGAAGATAAAATACATTTTTTGTCTTAAAAATGGCCGAATACATTTTTAAAATTGGTTTCCTTTTATGTTCATACTCAGCTGAAAAAAATTGAAATAACGCTTTCTGTGAACTTGGTTCATAATATTATGTTTCTGAATAGGTACCATTGTACCAAACATGACGTATATCAGTGTAAGCAATGTACTAGAGCTATATGGAGTCAAAATAATTTAAGCCAACTTAGACAACACCGATCCCGAGAGCTAAAATATTTACCTATAAATAAATTAAAAATGTCTAGGATTACCTAAGACATATGACGTATCATGTATATTATACCCATATTCGTTTATATCTACATATACACATCATGTCATTATAAAATTTGGTATTCGACTTAATTATTATAATCACTTATTTTTACTCATTTAGTTTATGTTACGTTTTGTAATTTATTTGAAAAAGTAATTATTAGTAAAATTATTAAAATATTGTTTATTTTTTAGATTAAGAGGTACTATTATAATCGTCTACTCGGTTGTATAATAATATTATAATATATAGCCTTTTAATTTCTATTAGAACTTATACTGGTTTTATACATTCATTTAACCCAGAGATATATTTCAATTATTTTTTTAAACTATATGTTCACTTTATGCTTTCTACTTAGCTTCCCTGTGTATCTAATAAATATAATTCACATTTCCATCTTCATATTATGAAATAATATTATCTCGGGCGATTTTATAAAAGGAAACAATTTATAGCTGTACAGTAAAATATAAGTAAATAAATAATCTACTTTTATAAAGAAACTTAATGGTGCGGAATAAATTGTTAAACATGTGTTAAATTACGTTTCTATCAACTTGTGACGATAACTTAGGTACCTGCACTCTAAACCTATCTATCACCCATAAATATATGATAAACAAAATTGTTAGCTGTTTTAATTGCGGTTATTTATTAATACAAATGTTACGTCCGTTTTCTAAATTACTAAATTTCATGGTTATTAGTTAACCTTCGTCCTAGAAATATATACCTAAAAGATAAAGTATCCAACACATTAATCATATATTTCATTTACTAATGAAATGTTGTCATGGTTCAATACTGTTGACCATATGCTTTTTTTAAACTTTTTATACTAACTGATATGGCTGTGTTTTACCCATTGGTCTTTCATACACGATTCAGTATTCACTTTGTTAGGTGATCATAAATAAACGGCGGTATTTTCATATTTATGAACATACGAGTACAATAATAAGTGCAGGCACGTAGACAGAATTTTATTTTGGGGGAGGTCTAAAAAAATACCGCCCAAATGTACCCCCCATAGTACAAAAATAAATAATTTTTAATACATTTTCAATATACTCGTATTTAACATATAAAAACCTTTTATTTTTAATTACATTTTAATTAAGACATTACAAATACAAATGCAATCAAATTTTAATTAACTTTATATTTATAACACAATTTTTCTATTAGTTTTTGCCATTATATCTAATACTTCATCAGTAGAGATGGATATATCCCAGTGGACGGATAAAAGAGCAAGTCCCGTTAAACGCTCATTTCCGGTTTTATTTCGAAGCAAAGTCTTTAACCGTTTTAATGTTGAAAATGATCGTTCGACTTCTGTTGTCGATACCGGTAGAGTTGCCAACATTTTCAATAAGTAGTTGACGTTTGGGTAAAACTTTGCATCACACGCATCCAAAATATTCATCATTTCCGTTGGTTTTATTTCTACATCTTTCCATTTTTCACACCACAACAAGTATTCAGACTTGATCACTTTTTCAGATACACGATCACCGTAAAATACATTTAGATTCTGAAGTTTTGAAACATTTTCAATTTGAGCAAATTTTGGCAATATGATTTCAATAGACGATAAAATAACATTATTTTGCTTAAAACGGGTTTCCAGATTTAAAATGAGACTATCTATCGATGGTACAAATATAGATGCTCTATAGTATTCTTCCGATGAGTTACAATCATAATTTGCCCTATTGTTTTGGTTTTTAATGATGCGAGGACGTACAATATCTGAATCAAAATGTAGATTTTTTAATTTAATAGCCTCTTGAAAAATTGGTGAAAATGATTCAATATAGTTAATTCTTATATGTTTTAATTTATTTATAATATCATTCGCGTAGTTGATGGCAGACGAAAGATCACGGGCCGGATTTTGTAAATAATGCGATAACGGAAGCGTGAAGTTCAAAAGAAATTCGCAAACTAATAACGAAATAATAAAACTACTTTTTTCCACTGCTGCTAAAAGTGAAGAAGCATTAGCTGATACAGAGCGTGTCGTTTCTTGAATATCTTGAAGGCTGATTATGATAGGTTCAAAAAGCTCAACAAAAACATTAATAGCATCGTGACGTTCTATGAAACGAGTTTCACATAGGCCCACCAAACGAGTTTTTTTAGATTCGGGAACATGCTTTAAAATATATTTTTTAAGAGTTTGGCTGGCTAAAGCATTATTTCTAAATAAATTAATTATATCTTTCATTACGCCGAGGCTATTTCTGACATTTGAAATTGACAAAGCTGATGATAGTGCTAGATTTAATCTATGTGCCGCGCAATGAACAAATATTGCTTTTGGAAATTTTTGCCGTATTTTTGACTGAACCCCATTGAACTGTCCACTCATATTTCCTGCACCATCATATCCCTGTCCGACTAAATTACTCATATTCAAACCTAACTGTTTACACTTTTCTAAAATTAAATTTGATAGATTTTCTCCAGTAAGATCATAAGCTGGAATAAAACATAATAAATCTTCCCGAAGTTGGTTATTTAGATTTATAAATCTAGCGCACAGGGAAAGTTGTTCTATTCCAGAAACGTCTAAAGTTTCATCACAGAGAATTGCAAAACAACCAGCTGCATTTATGTCAGTGACTATTTTTTTTTAAATTATATTTCCACAGATTTCGATGATCTCATTTTGTATGGTCGGACTTAAATAGGTGGCGTTTTTTGGACAATTTAATAAGTGTTTTTTTAAATTTTCGTTCCCAGAATTAGCCCTAAACCGAAGTAGAGCACGAAATTTACCATCTTTTTTTATTGGTTTTTGTAATGAGAACGGACCACTGTCATCATCTCCTCTGAGAGGAAGTTCTTGCTCACCACATAATAATATTGTTTCTATAATAGGTCTAAGAGCTGATCTGTTGTCCTCACGCTGTTGATTACGTTGCGAATTTAATTGTGTAGCAATATCATTAATTTTCCCACTTATAACTTTTTTAAAATTATCAGCAGCTTTTAAACAAAATTTATGGTAACCCGTATCAGAATGTGATTTAAATTTTTCAATAGCGTCTTTCCATTTAATAAATGGTTTAACCACTAGTGATCCAATTTTTTCATGAGATCCTTTTCCCACATGTTCGTTACAAAACAAAACGCAAAATGTACAGAACGCCCCATCCAGTTCTTTTGAATATGCTAACCAACTCCATTTTTCCAACCAATGACATTGAAATTTGAGTTTCTTTTTATTATACTCACGAACAGGAAAATCATAAGTGTTATCAGGTATAAATAATGAATCCATAACATTACTTTTAAACAAATCGTTATTGGAAGATTGACTTTTGTTTTTAAATAATTGTATTGAAACCGTTCCTATATCTATGTTAGTATTACTTACATTTTTAATGTCCGGAGTAGTGAACTCGGTTGTGACCGTCGTTTTTTCTTCAGGCTTACATTTCGGATCGTAGTTACCCGACTGCTTTTTAGCTTCAGGTTTAAAGAACTTATCTAATGCCCCTCGCTTCATTACAATTAATTATTACAATTAAATTGACAATTTTAAAATATTAAATAAAATATCGCAATAAAATAGAATCCACTAATAACAAAGTTCGTAACAGTTTTCGTTTATGATCATTGATCAATATCAAATGAAAGACACTGACAAACTGCCGAATGTTGATTGATATTTGATAATTGCTATTGAACGACGACTTGTTACAACAATTCCGATAATGTGTAAAAATACATCAGTTATTTTAAGGTACAACATATTATAAGATAATAATTGATGTAATCAATTAGCCCTACTGCGAACATGCGTCGTATTTCCACGATAAAATAATAGGTATTCAAACGTTCAGTAAGTTATTTTTGTACCACAATACAATATAAATATATAATATTAATTTATTATGCTATACCATGTATTTCTATTTTTATTTACATTAAATCATTACAAAGGATAAAGATTTATTTGCAATCACTGAAAAATTTCGGGGGGGGGTCCAGACCCCATGGACCCCCCCCCCTGAATACGTGCCTGAATAAGTGTATATAACTGATAGCTAATTTCAAGAATTTCCACCAAAAATATTCATTCAACTAATCCGTATATTCACATCAAGCCACTCTATACAATACAGTTTGTATCAATACTTTCAAATAAATTTATAAATTTTTACACATTGTATAGTACCGTAAGTATCCATAAAAATCCAACAGTCTATGTATTATAGGACTTATGAGATATTTATCAAAGATCTCGGATTGTTTATAACTCCTGAATCTCGACTGCTCTCTAATAGTCATCATTTTAAATTGCTTGTTATTTCAGTCGTCATCAGTTTTACATTCATTCAAAATATTTTTTTATATTACATTATTATTATGATATTATTTACTTTTTTAATACTCCAAAGTTGAATCTCCATATTTATGTTTAAATGATTATATTTTTATGAATATCTTATTCGACGATTATGGAAAATACCTATACTATTGACTATATTTACTAATTTTATGGCTTGTAATTAATTCGTTGTTATTGAGATAAACAAATAATTTAGCATATCGAGTCAAAAAATACTAAAAATCAAAGCTAACAAGACTTTTATGGATAATTCTTCATAATATTTTGTATATTCTGTTTTACATCATATTAAATTGTTCATCTTCGACAAACTGAATATTTACTCTAACTTATTAGTAATTAATATTTTTGTGAGTATTCAAAAGCTATAAAACTTAAAGGAGGAAAAATCAAATTTTAAAATATATTTAAAGTTTCTATTCTTACCAGAGGATATTTTTTTCAATATCACAATAATAGCTAGTTATAATAATGAAATAAGATTATTGACGATATTGAAATAAGTCGGTAGCTCGTATAGGTATTACCGTATCAGGTATATACCGCAGTATTATATTTGAATATACGTTTGTAACATTTTATGCGTAATATGTAGCTATAATATATTATATAATTAATAATATGATAGTGCATTGATACATTTTGAATTTACCATTTTTGAAATCGTGTTATAACATGTTAAATTCAAATCTTGATATTAAAAGTTCATACGTGTACCTATTATATAAATCACGGTATCCAATAAACGTATCGGTAAGTATGGTGTGATGATGAAGTTGCCACTTGTGTTTAATTCGTAAGTATAATGTATATATTATCTTACGTAAAATACGTAGGTATCTGGTTTATATATATATATCCTTAAGCTCTTCCGCTATTCAAAAACAATTTGCGCTTTTGCATTTTTCGCTCTTCAGTATAGAGTGTCATTATATTATGTAGAGGCATTCTCGAATGTGTGTATAATACATGCAGTGAAACGTAAATATTTTATTTTTAAAAAATTACTTTCACAATAATTTCGACGATGGTCGATGCGGTTTACGGAGTTGTACGATCGTAGTGTACGAGAGAAATATCGTACATTTTTGTAAGTAAACGGCATAATATACGCGCCACGTGTCTACATCTTACTGCACCTAACTGCGTAACCGCGTAGTGTATTATTTACGTTTATTTATGAATAATCCCTATTATACAAGCTGTATAGGTACTAGTAGTATAAAAGCGCCGGTTCTGGCGCACTATGATATTTTTCACTTCGAATTGGTTTCGAGATCTTTTTGACTTGGTTTGATTGAGCAATGGATATACAAATCATTCGTTTGATTTTGTGTACATTTTTTTAAAATATTTTATATTTAAAAAATGAGTACATTTTTTAAAGAAGTAAAGCCTTTGTTGAAAAGAATGTTGAAAAATCTTTGTTTCCTTTGCCTCTAAGATGTTTAATTGTTGGAGCTTCTGGTTCTGGTAAAACTACATTGCTGTGGAACATGATTATAGAATATTGGGTTGAATACAAACACATTTATATTTTTACTAAATCTCTTGATCAATCAATCTATTATAAATTACAAGAAATATTCAATGAGTTTGATATTTAGCGGATTATCTCTGATTAAAATATAGTGTCCGTCGATGAGTGCAAAAAATCAAGTCTAGTTGTTCTCGATGATTTTATTTTAGAAAAACAAGCAATGATCAAAGAATATTTTGTCAGAGGTAAACCAAAAAATATATCTTGTATTTATTTTAGTCAGAATTATAGTTTAGTAGATCCACAACTAATAAAGAACAATTTAAATTTTTTAGTTGTTTTTGGTATATCCAAACTCGGCTATACCAAAATCTAGAAAAAGTGTTATATTAAAAATAAAGTGAAAACGTGGATACGTTGGGGTGTTAAAAAAAATAAAATATACTATAAATGAGTGATATTAAAAAGCTACGAAATAGTTTAAAGAAAAAAAATTAAGAAAGCAGGGAACTCAGTTCAATTCCTGTTGAAAATAAAAATAAAATATATTCACCAACCAAGGCTAGCCAATTAATAGAGGATCGAGATAAATTGCAAAAAATATTTGGAAACGCAAATCAAAAGGATATCAACAATGAAATAATAAAGGAAAAGGCATTTGAAAATTTGAAATGCAAAAAATATACTCACGATTACCATTTGAAATGCAACAAAATATCCCAACTATTAGCATTTGAAATGCAAAATTTATTTCAAACAAACCAAGTCAAAAAGATCTTGAAACACTTTATAGCTATTGCCCAAACAAACAAAGTCAAAAAGATCTCGTAACCAGTTCGAAGTGAAAAATATCATAGTGCGCCAGAACCTGCTCTTTTATACTACTGGTACTCGTATAGTGGCACAACGCGTTTCATTCATTTAAATCGATAAAACAATATCGTAATACCTAAACAGGTAGCGTTTTTTTTCATACGGCACAAATCAGTTATCTATATGCACAAGGGTGGATAACATTTTAATCGTCTTCCAGTTTAGTCACATGCGCAATACCACTACGAGTAATGTGTACACACAAATTTCTAATAATTCTTAGTATACAAACATTCACTAAACAAATACAGTTAACTTATATGTACCTATACTACACCGGCGTGCAAATATTACGGTGTAGTACAATATTGAATATTTCAATATAATAATAGTGATGGTAAATTCGTAGCGAAATCATAGCGTTCGACGATGGATGGTTCAGAATTTGTTTTATGCCCACGCACTGCAGTGTCGGCGCTATGTTTCGCGAGGTCCTGCGAGCGATGTCTATTACATAACTCGAATCCAATGTTTTTTTTTTTTTAGTATGCATGTTGATTACTCGAGTCGTCATGAAAACGTTTGGTCTTTTCTCAATATAATGAATAAAAAATGTGTTGTCGCCGAGTGACTTTTTCCGTCTGCACCAGGTCAAACCTCTACCGAGAACCGTATTCGCACGTGCACCTATTTTAAAATATTTTAACTGGGACATATTTTCTACGAGGCAATGATTCGCTTTTACGCTATTATATAGTTGTTCCGGGGCCTTTGATTTCGACGAAAATAATAACAATGATCTCGTTTAAATAATTATATAGTAGTACCCCCCCCCCCCCCCCCCGAGAAGTTTGCAAGTGAGAAATATTACATTTTTATGTATACCCAAACGTCATTTTTTTTCAGCTTTTTGGTCTAAATCGACAGCATATTATACACCGAACCACTATTGCAATCGATAATAATAACATAGGTCATTTGATCTTCAGTGATTTGGAATTCGATGCAGAGCATTTATTATATGATTTATATGGCTTACAGTTCGACTCTTTAATAAAAACTGTAATAAATAACATTTCCTACGAAATCCAGTCACAAAATGATTAAAAAAAAAATCAATAGTGACCCCAGCTATTTGTCGCTCGCGTTATAAACATTAGGTATCCGCATGTAACAATGTTATAATATATTCACGTTAAAACGTAACGTTTTTATTTCATGGATACCACGGCCACTATTTGATAGGGAAATTAATTACTAACGTTTTCTACTACATTTGGATTGTTAACTAAAAACTAAGTAAGATAACGACAAATAGAGTACTTGGACCGTTTTACTTATTACGGAATACGCCATATATACTTATACAATTATTTCGTGTTGTGGTATAATGTGGCCCAAGACAAAAATAAAATCTCCGTATAGGCATAGTGCATGTAGGTAGTTAGTAGACAATTCACATAAAATACAGTAATATATAAAATATAGTTTCAATCAAACTTCAGTAATTGCTCAAATTATTGATAATTATAGAATGCTTAAAGTTCGAACGCAAAAATAAAAGATTTTATCACTCGTATTATAATATGAACAAGCGTTATAAAAAAATTATTTATGTTAAAATATAGGTGCACCGTTTTTTTTTTGTGTCCTAGATAAGTCCAGACTGTTCGTGTTTCGGTGTGAATTTGTAAATGTCATAAATAAGACGTACAAATCTTTTTTTTTTTTAAAAAAAAAATAAATTTCTTCTAAATTTATTACAGTTAAACTTGATGATGCCGATATACAACTAAAACGTTGCCAACAACTTATATACGTCCTAATCGGTGATATATACTTTTATAGTTTTTTTTTTCTTTCTTTTTTTAGTTTATTTTAAACATTGCTGCTGACAATTATTACGCAGGTACAGATACTTGATATGATTTCACACTGATCCGGTGAAGATGCAACCACGTGTAATAATTGTTATACGTACCTGCGCGGTGTCCATAATACTTTGCAGTATGACAAGTTCGGTGTAATCTTTTCGGTTAGCTCGTTTGTGCTGTCGTTCCGATTACACGTCTTTGCAACGATACATTTCAAAATAATCTTTCACAACGCTTCTTTAGGCTACGTTGTAGTCAACTCGTATGTACATAAAATGGCATAAACCGTCGTGCAGCTAATGGTCATGTAAAGTGTATACGTAAAAAACCAAAACAATAAAAAGCATTGCAATAATAGGTGTACTCACAACGTGGTGAAAACATTTTTGATTTAAAAAACGAATCGGCAAACAAATGCGTGGTATTTTTTAGTTCTTCGACTTATCGTCGTCGTACTGTGCTACGAGAGTAAAAAGATATACTAAGCGCAGCGTTTCGTACGTATTTTGTAGTACACGCGCATAGGTATACGCGCAGTTTCGCTGTTGAAATAATATTTTGAAATGCATATCAACACGTTGTTTTTATACCACGGTCGAAAACGTTTGTATAGCTATAATGTTATTTTGAAATCAACACGATAAATCATACCACTACAATACTGCGCTAAATTACTAACGGTAGTAGGTACACTATACGACGGAACCTATTGTCTACATTATTAATATCTGTTCGACCTGCACTATAGCTGTACAGTGTCTACTCGTGTTTGAAGGTTATACGTATACGTTTGAACCCGGGCCGGGTCTTGACTTTTTAACATCCTGGGAAAACGAAAAATGTACGCCCATATTTCAGGGAGATGACCGGAATTAGTATTTTTTTTTTTTACGAAAATCAAGCACGCTCACACAGTAGTATGAGCACCAACCATCTAGAAAGCCGTTCGCAATATACTGGACGAATAAATTATTTACCGCAAATAACTTAAACGATTTCAACTAAAAAATCAAAACCTAAAATACACGCACGGGGATAAATCCCCGACTTCCACTCCCCCAAAATAACCGGCCCGGGTTTGAACTATAATAATTATTTCGACTATAACCTACTCTACGGATTGACGATATCAGCTACGACGGTCATGTGTCGTCTTTTCGTCATCAATTTTTTTAAATTTTTATAGGTACGTGTTTTGCCGCAAAAAAATCGACCGGGTCCGTCCGGAGCTTTTCGCATTAAAACGCCAAACCGAAAGAGGGTATATCCTGTCGTTCGATTTCGGATCGTACGCCTATTATAGCTACTGCAGTGTAGTAGGTACTGCGCCGGTTTCCTTTAATCGTGTCGATCCCTTTTTTTTTTTTGTTTCCTTTTTCGGTTTACCACGAAGGATACCTGTCACATTGCATTCCGGGCGACGCGAGAATCGTATTTATTTATTTTTTCCACCACGCCGGGGAATCGTGCCAAATCGTAAAAATTATCATCTCTCCGCCGAAAAACAATGAAGTCGTAAAAACGCCTCGTACGATAATACCATTACATTATCATTTGTTTTCGTCCTGAGCGCGATACACGACACAAAACACTGGCAGCGTACGCGAGCTGATAAAAACAAATAAAATATAATTTATCATCGTAATATAATAATATATCACGCGCGTGTCGTATCAAAATGTTGACATAATTTAGTACAACAGACGTTTCGCAAATTTAACGCAGCAGATAACCGAAATAATAATAATATAATACGGCCGTAATCAATTTGAAACAAAATTGACCTAAACCATAAACATCGTGTGTAATGTACACCAACATTTTCCAAATGCGTTTGTGGTTTCCACTAAAATAAAGATAATTTGCACGTAATTTGCATCAAAATTAAAATCGATGATTTTCCCGATGTAAGATGTTGAAATGTCACATTTAATATAATTTGAGAGATTATGTTTGGCTAAAATTAATCTAGTCCATCGTACTTATAATAAATACTTACTTTTAAAAGTCACGTGTAAACATACAGTTGGTCAATTAAAAAAAAAATTGCACGTATAAAACTTCAAAAAATAAAACAATTATTTTTGTTTGTCAGATCTTGAAACCGTATAGAACTGATAAATAACCAATTTATTAGCATCGGCGACAAAACAATCGGATATTCGATAACCGATACTAATTTTGAATTCATAACTCTTTTTTGGCGATACATATTTTCGACTGCTCGCGGTGGTGCGAATCACATATATCGTTACATTTGTCTCGGTGCGACTTACAAGCCCCCGCGTAATAATCCTAGAGTGATCAAACTTCAAAGACATGATGGAATATATAATATTTCGCTTCTCTCCGCGTAAGAATATTCGTATAATCTCATTTTTGTTCGCAGCGCATAGTTTATAATAATTATACACGCTGCAGCGCGATATTATACATAGACCGGTCCTATAAATTGCAACTCTGTGTTTATAACCACGAGCGGACCGAGCGACGCTTTGATGCAGCTGCTAAACTCGCGCGCCAATCTTGTAGTGGATTACCGCATCCGGTAAAACTTCAACGCGTATTAATATTATGTACCCGATGCACGGTGGGTACCTAAGGAGCAGTATTATAGGTAGCGAGCAAATATTATGTTTAACAGGTAGCACAAGTAGTACCTTTACGTACGGGCTATTAGCGTAAGGATAAAAATATATTATGTTCTCCGGTTTGCGAGCGTAATGTTGTGTAATATTATAGCGTTTGCTTTAAACTGCCCACACCGCCGACTATATACACGCGTCCATGCAATTATGCTATTGTACAGTTTAATATCCAACTAAATATGTTAATTCTCGTAATAATATATGTTAATATTTTATCAAACAATATGTGTTTACGGTCTACGCGACGAGCTCCGCGATCACGTATGTAGATGCGTTATTACAACACTCAAGTATAACTCGGCCGTCTTATAGTTGCGCCAAACACGCGTGGATATAGAATTATAAAAATATTAATTATTATAACAGGTGTAGGACGCGTGTATATTATGTATAGTTATATGAAATACTACCTACCGGTCGTTATTACACTTTAAGGTTTGAATTAATACGTCCGTATAAATTACCGTACGCTAGAGCGTAAGGCTTGGGTAAAATAATAATTATAACCAGACGGCGTTCGGATGCGTTTAATACGGTATTATAATAAGCTGAGGTATAATTTATCCGGGGGAAAACGTGCGGACATTTGACGTGTTTTGAGGAATATTAAATTATTATTATTATTTCCGTTTTCTAATTATCGATACATTTGTCGAATACACAAGTGCACTTACCGAAATCAAGTCGTGTCGTACGTCGTCGGGTTAGACTAAAGTAGTATTCGCGTTTTTCTCGCCATGGAAACGTCGCCCCGGCTGTGCACTACGTTTCTGCGGCTTCAATCGAGTGAAAAAAAAAAATTAAACAACTTGGAACCAAAAACAACGTCTCTAATATGTTTGGATTTACTGTATTTCAGATAAACACGATCACCATTTGTGTAATGCAACTCGTGTGACTAAAAATGTATAACATCAGTCATGCTTATGTTACTCATTAGTTTATCACAGCACCGTATACAGGGTGTCTGTGCCGTCTAGACTAGAGTCGTACAATTACGGAGATCGAACTGTCTACACTGAAGCGCATTCGCGTTCAATTATAATTATTATGTTCGCTAATATTTTCATCGAATAACGTGGAAGCTATTCGGTTACACTATAGTCCACTATACCCGTATAAGGTTATCGGGTTGGCGCCGTATCTATTATTTTTAACAACATCATCACACGAATTAATGAAAGTATACGTAAATATGTTTACAGTTAAAAAAAAAAAACGAAAAATAGCTCATAAGAGTAAATAATATTTTCTTACATTATAAGAGATTTAATTGATGTTATTCTGTTAATCGGGCCAGCAGATTCGTAAATACTTCGAACGCTCGACGTTCTCGCCCATAACCAGTGACATTGATTTGACATTTTAATAAATGTTGTATCAGCATATTTCAATAGATATTTTACAAATACACGACCTGCATTATATTAATATATGATTGGAGCCGATTTGCTACAGTGAGAAATGCGTTACGTATGTAATTGTAATTTATTCATAAAACGTGTTATAGTTGATGAAGTTCTTATCGGAAATTGTTCAGAAAACGATTGATATAAACGTTATAACGTTATCGATTGGAATGATTATTATTTGCTGGCGTACACGCTATAATGATTGTGCCATTTCTACAACACTACGTACCTACATTACATTTTATTTGAATATTAAATATTAATAAACAAATATTTATAAGTAATTATCGAGAATAATATTTGACTTGAAGATTCTAATTAAAAAGTATATTACGAAGTAGGTATTAGTGGTATAACAATTGAATAAGTCTTATTTAATTTTAATTATTTCAGAGTACACTCACGTAGATATTTGCAATACCATGAATCCTGATTTTTTAAGTACAAATAGATCTAGGTATTTGATATTTTCGACCTTATACGTTTACAAGTTTTTGATCAATAAATTAAGCGAATAATATCCAGCTATAATGTGTACAGTATATTTGTTATCAGAAATTCAAATTGAAAATAATAAATATACATATTTTACCTGTTCGTTGTTATTATACAAACTCAAACAATGATTTTAAAAATATTTAATTAAAATGTTAATATTTCGTATTTTTTTTCCATCGTCGGTCGACTGTCATAGGTTCTACCTCATAATTCATACTTATTTAAAATCCAGTTTGAAATAAAATAATAATAATGATATTAAATTATTAAAATATTTTATACGTGTTCCATTATTGTCAAAATCTTAGCATCATTAATTATTGTTAAATAAAATTGATATTTATTAATGTATATTTTACAGGTATATTCTATAGCGGGCGAGCAGTATAAATAGAATACAAAACGAAGAACGTGCAAACGCCACTAACGTAATATAGTCATAGTATCAACGATGATATTTTACTTTAGAAAAAGTCGACTTGACTACGTTATCATTATGTCTACGATATAATATTGTTGTCAAAAAATGAAATATGCGATTTTTCATATTGCATTTTCCGTCCGCGTGAAATGCATTGTTATCGCACTATCGCTTAAATAAACGTAATTATTCAACGTTCGAATGAAATATGCGTATAATACAGATTATACCGCATGATATCTATACTGCAGAATGTCTGTTTATACTCTGTTGATTCATCAATTGAAAATGAATGCCTACGTTTAAGTTTTCACAACTGTATAATGGATTGTACATATTTGTATACATTACCTAATACCTGGTAAATCAATATGGAAACAATAATCGTCGAACACCACACGACCGGCGTAAATATTATGTTCGTAAGACGCAATGACATATGCAATGTATGTGATTAAAATCAATAAGCGTATTGAGAATCATAGTAACCACGGCCAGTGGCACAAATGGGTGGGGGGGGATGAGGGAGCTTAGGCTCGCTCAAAAAATAAGAATAGAATAAAAGTTGATTTTACCGTAGTTTTTGATAAATACATTAATTTACTAATAAATTATTTGTATCTATGTTACAATATATATTTTTAAGGTTATTTTATATGTGCACATTAGTTGGGACAGAAATACTGCTAAAAAGATGGACGTTTAATTTTTTTAAGAATGTCTGAAGGCTTACGCCCCCCTGACAATATTTCCTATTTGCACCACTGACTACGGTCCTTTGAAAATCCTTTCAACGGACACCGCGAATGCTAGGCGTATATAATTATAGGTTTTATTACATTAACCGGAGCCTCTACGTTTCCGTCTACTGTTGCAATGAACATGATAACTTATTTACAAACAATTAGTACACAAGTTATCACAACACTATTATATCGTCTTACTGGAAATTTAAAATATTTAGCCGAAAAAAACTTCGCGTGGCGATTTGCATTCCACACGAATATTGCAATACTCCTCGTGTCGCTCTACGCTATATAGGTGCATACAGGGGCATATTAAAAGGGGGGGGGGAGAAATGGGCATTTGTTCCAAACGCCAGATTTAAGGAAGCGCCGGGGTCGGTAAATTTATTGAATCTTCAAATAAATCGATTGAATATATTGGAAATATAATGGTTTACAAGCACGTATTAAAAAATATTCTAAAAATGCTAATTTTGTACCATGTGCCGCACACTCGCTTAATATAATTGGGTCAAATACGGCTTAAATAACAAAATGAGAAACTCAGTTTTACTGTGACTGCCAAATGTTTTTCACTTTAACCTCTTCGTCCACTTATACGAGTAGATTGGATCTGTTAGAAAACTAAACCAAATCTGTTGTCAAAAATGTATCCACAACGTGATAGACAGTTATGAAGTATGTAAAGCCCTTTCATTGGAGTTCTTCTTCAAGTTTTGTTATAGGACAAAATGCAACAACCATCAAAAAGTCATAAGACTACGTCAACAAAATAAAAAATTGTAGAAATGTAGATATTTAAGTATACGTAAAAGTTCTGGTGCCGAAACGAAAATTGTTTTGAACTATTTATTCTTATATGCGAGTATGTTATGGTATTTTTGCCATTCGCCAAGGGGTGCAAAACATTTTTTTCACTCCTTATACCGACCCTTAATGAGCTCCCCTTGGCGCGAATACGAATATAAATGCCACAGCTCAGTGTTTAACAGGGGCGGTCAAATCGCGGCTCTTATCATATATACTCATGCGGTTCGCGTATTATCGCAAGGCGCAAAACATTTGTTAAAAATATTTAGTGTTCTCGGTATGACATTACTGGCCGACCCCGCGGTATGTAATACAACGCGAGTGCGTGTCAAAATGTTTTCGTACGGATTTTTCTCGACACAACGCGCGCGTGTCCTACTCGATCATTTTCCCGCAAGTGTATCGTAATAAATAATAATAACAACAATATGATTTTACGACCACGAGAAATGCTATGTGTCGTCGAATTATTATTTCCTCCGCTGTTGTACACCATGAGCGGAACGATACCGCGGACCCGGTCTTGCATTTATAAACGTTTTGTGCATACATAGTGTTACAATACGCTAGTGGATAATATACACGCACCGTGATAATATCAAAATATATGTTATACGGGCGGCACAGAGCCGACGACGCCAACGTACGCGTAACCGTGCGGCGGAGGGAGGGGAGGGGGATATGATGAGCTAGTTACGATAAATGGCGGCTTGCGAACGACGCGGTCCGTCGTGAAATGGAAAGCCATCAATTACTTCGGTATAAAAATTCTGAGCTGATTATTAGGGTTAAGGATGACACACGAACGCGACGACCAAATAATGTTATCGTCAAGTGAACGCAATAATATTATAACGGTATCGAACAATGAGGGAGAACCGAGTAGAACACCCGGGGGAATTTCCACGTAACGTCACCGATCGTTATGTCCAAACTGTTGTGATAATATACATATATTTGGCGTGTTATTCCGTAAAAAAAAAAAAGCTTCGAAAGTTTATTGCACACCGAATATTAACGAGTATAACGGGAGTTCATAAACAACATAGGAGACGGGAGTAAAACTGCGTATAGGTACCAACAAATGACGCGGTGACAATAGCTTGGACTAAACGCAACTCCTATTTAGTGCACTGCGAGGGTAAGATGAAATGGCTTTTGATAAAACTAAAAACTAAAAAACTAGACCGTGCAGTTTTTCGTGGTGTTTTCGCAGGAACAGAGATCGTCAGAGGTCAGTACCAAAAGAAAACTCGAAGAAAAATTACATTTTTCTGTGAACACGAAAAAACCGAAAAGGGTATCAACTCGGAAAACAAGTGAAAGTATATGCATACGTTTAAGTATCTTTTGATGGACCGTAAACGAGAATATATTCCGTACAAAAACACAAAATAATAAATTAATAAAAAATAGTACGTTTCAAATATTATCTATGAAAATCCCAAAGGAAAACGTAAGAAATATTAGAATTTACTTGACTTCCGATAGAATTCTGTATGATGTTATCGTCAATTATATTAGGTTAAATAAGGTGATTGGAAGACAGATATAATGAACATAACGTTTAGTATTTGCAGGCTAAGTAAACTTCAGTCACCGCGTGGTCAGGGGTGCCATTTGGGGCGACAGTGTATACATCGACACCCCTCTTTTTTCTGTGTCCTATATTCTTATATGTGCTTGCCATTAAATTTACAAACACGCTACACCCATGGCCTATAAAGTTAACAATTCCTATGTAAATCGGTTTTTTTTAAGGTGTATGTTACAACATACATATATACAACAGCTACTAGCTATTGTATATACTCATATTATAATATTATGATATTAAATTGCTATTCGTTAAATTATTAAATTTATAAATCTCTGAACCCGTATATAAAGTGCCGCTGAATAAAATATATAATACACTATGATGAATATAAAAAACTTCCTAACAAAAAAAAAATTGGCCGGCATAAATCTTGGCGCCCCTGTATTAAAAAATTGAAATGGCGCCCCTGCGCATGGTATCTCTCTAACCATAAGTAATATATACTTTATAGTTTATAACAGGGGTCGGCAATAGGCGGCCCGCGGGCCAAGTCCGGCCCGTGGAGCGGAAATAACTGGACCGCCAAAAATATTTTTCAATTTTATCATTCTCCAAAATGACGTTTTTAAATATCGTTTAAGATTAACTGCTCTCCGCCTTGAAAACACTCAGCACATTAGTTCTTCACCAAAAGTAGCAAATTTAAAAAAACTGGCTCAAGACAAAAAATGTCATTTTTCTCATTAAACTTTTAACAATAAAATTGTGAAATTATTTTTATTATATTACATTTTTTATGGCTCCCGAACATTTTTTTCAAATTATCTGGACCGCCATAGAAATTAATTGCCGACCCTTGGTTTATAAGATTTAAAGAAGAAGATTTAAAAGGGTAGTAGAAAAGGGTAAAAGCAATCATGTTTGTTTGAATTCGGTGTAATGCGATTGCGCCCGTTTTACCTTTTTTTCCTGCAAAAAACGCAACACGATTGCGACCCATGAAATATAGGTGTAGTCCTTTTACCAATTTTCTAACGCACAATGCTACTAAAAAAGTTTTTCCAAATACAAAAATGATTACCTGTAGATTTAATTTAAGCCAATGCTGGTGAAGGAAAATCTGAAACCATGACAATTTATAAAAAAAATACAATTCAAAGTAGGATATAGATCTTTGGTTAAAATTATTATTTTTAAATAGTGTATTTATTTTGTGTGCATATTTATTAGTCCTAACCCTGAAACAATTTTTAACCAAGCCAACAATTTAAATTTGTTGTCAGTCCTAAACAAATAAAATTGGGAGGGAAAATTGTTTCAAGGATAACACGCATTTATTTCATGGAGCGCAATCGTGTTGCGTTTTTTTTACGTAAAAAGATAAAGTGCACGCAATCGTGTTTCACCGACTTAAATGTAGGTGCCTTCCTTGAATAGGTATTCAGAACATTAGAAGAAAGTAATTAGTAGTAAGTTCAACATCAATTTACAACTCTATCGAACCCACACAATACTTTCGCGTGGTGTTTCGGGTTGCTTTATATACGCGTAAGTATAAAAATAATAAAACAATGACGGGGACAATGCGACATATATATTGTTATAAATAAACGAAATTCGCTACAAATCGAGAAAAAAATCAGTCGGTTGTACAAGCTCGAGAGAGAAAATACCGGTAAGTGTTGAGGTACATCCAAGATGACTTAGAACGAGACTGAAACCGTTCGATTTCTGTAATATTTGATCGTTGAATACTCTTGGTTTAATCAATTCAAATGTTTTGTTATTTTAGTTTACGGACATATAGTACGATAGTGATTGTTTAACCATGTTCATCCATTTTTTTGGTCATAAAAAAAATGTTTTATTCAGATTTTTTTTTTTTTACCATATTTTCTACGCAGCTTTAATATGATGTATATATGTAAATGTCTCTTATCACATGTACTTATTGTGCCTCCTAGGTACAGATTGTACATTCATATTAAAGGAAAAAAAAAAATATATTTTCTACGCAAAATATTATTCAGTTAATCCTTATGGAATTTTGTTATAAAACATAGTCGAAATACAGACTTATACTAAACGGAATTGTTGAAATTTAAAATTGCGTAAGAAAAATGTAATTTTATTTCACGTTAGGTATCTAAAATCAGAAGTATTATATTTATCAATTATATTTTATTGCAATTTTTTTCCTAATAATGGATTATTTTCTTTAATACTGAAATTGAATTCAAATTTAAACAATTTTACGGCCAAAAAAATGGATGAGCATGGTTCACTAAGTATAATCAATATTAGTGAAGAATTTTAATATTTTGGTTGTAACTTAAGGCTTTTGCAGGGATCGTTCAAAGTAAAATGTCTGTAGATGGTAGTTGAAGTAAATGTGAGAATTATATTATAAATATTGATTTAGAAACACAATAGACAATATCATCAATACAACCGTTATAATTAATATAATTTAGAGGAACATAATACAAGATAAGTGATAACTGAACATTTTATTTTTTACGAACAGTACAATTGCGAGCAGTCAGCATTGAATCGAAAAATATAATATTTATTGTATTCATACATTATGGACTGAGACGTAGTTTAAGTATTGTGTAGCGACAATGCTCATCATTTCTCGTTCGAAATGCTATGTTTATCGTCGTAGCATTAACGATCGTACACGGATATAAATCAAAAGTAATAAAACTAACTATAATAGTTAATACCAACAATAGCCTCCATATACATATATATATATGTGTGTGTGTGTGTGTGTGTGTGTATATTATATTCCCTCATGGTTCAGCGATTCCTCTATGATTTATGCGAGTTTAAAGACTTATAACTTTGAACTGTATGTATACAACGTTATCCTAATCACGTATGTAGCTCACGGTTTTCATTATTCCGCTATCGCAAACTAAATTTGAATTTTTCTTTTTTCTTTTTTCGTACGCTAGTTCAACCCGAACACGGTGTTACTGGTATTTAAATACGAACGAACACGAAACTATTATCAAACCCAGGAAACAACTGAAACCAAACAATTTCTAGTCGTGTTTGACCCGGGTAACCGCGTACTCGTATAGTTCGAAAAAGAAAAAAAAAATAATATAATTTATAATACTTGGAATAATACATAATATTATGCGTACAGCGGTATAATACGTGGGTATATCAGTCGCATTTATATTAATATACACTCGGTAGAGTTTTACGCATTGTTATTTAAATAACATTTAAATAAATCTATAGTCGACGCGGTACAATCAATACGTTACGGTTTTGAAAGTCATTTTGTACAAAAAAAAATTGAATTACATTATATTTTGTATTCTCGCGATTACATCGTATCGTCGTATAAAAATTAAAATACAATCTACATGAGGTTGACTAACAAAAGAGCACCCCTCCCCACCATACAATCATAACTAATGGCCATAGTTGCTGAAAAAAAAAAGGCGAAACTCCTAGGTCGAGTGAGAATCCAGGGTTGGGCGAGTTACAGATATGAATTAATAATAATTGCTGAACTTGTCGTTTAAAAATAAAACCAATGTACCATTGCTCTCAAAAAAACGATTCTGAGTAAAAGAGTGGTTGGGAGCGTCAGTTTCATGTTGTAAAGATAGTTGATATAGTAATAGAACCAAATATCTGTATTAGATAGGTTTATAAGTTTTCTAAGTATCGTTTTATACTTAACTATTTAAAACTGGGAAAATTAATGAATTAATGAACGTAATATAGTATTGTATTTTAATATGGTATTATATTCTTATTAATTTTGCCATTTAATTTCCATGGTTATTAAAATAAAGTTAATTAACAATTAGAAAAATTAACAAACGGTCAGTTCATATATTATTTCTGTAAGTCTGCCTCTAAAATATGGTTAGTTTCAAAAAACAAGTATTACCATGAGACCCCGTAAAAGCAATTTAATTACATTAACCATACAAATCGTATTGCCTAAAATGTACTTAATTTATATTATTATTACCTATATGTGCGAGTTTATTCAACCTGTGAAACATATTATTATTTTATCTCGTATAAAATAGTGTACATTTATGTTCCTAAGATTATGAGATTTACATTAAATGCTAATATCGATATATCGATAGTATAGGTATCTTTCGAGTCGCTACGATTAATTTTTATAACATAAAAACAAAATATCTTGTAGCCATGAAAAATAAACAAGTGGATGACGAAAATACTAGACAGTGCAAATTCTGATCTTGGTTAAAGATTTTTGAGCTTGTTTGCTCTATTTTTCTAAATTAATCGGAAAAATTTTGAGAAATTCAAAAATGAACTCCTCAAAGTACCAACTAGACAAAATTAAGGACCTGGTTTGTATACCCGGAGCATTCCTTCTTCTGGTTGAAATCGTGTACTCGGACACAAAATAACACATATCCTGATAAAACCAATACATTCCTCGTTCCACTCAGAATCTAAAAAAAATATGCCATAATAGTTTATATATTGTACTCAAATCAAATACCAAAACACGCACTATAGAAGCACGTTTACATCATGCGCATTAGAGTGTCCAAGGAAAATGTCTACTTTTTTAATGTCTATTTTTAAATTAACTGCTATTTTTCTAGTCTACTCTTAAAATCTCTACTATATACTTCCATAATCTATTTTTAAAATTCCTTTTTTTTTTTTTTAATATTTATTATTTTTTGTCTTGGACTCCAAGCAGTGGTCTACTGTGGTACAGTACTATAAATACCGTTAACCACTAAAAAATTAGCTAACTGAAATATTTTTAATAAATGCTACAACTATATGAATACTAAACGTTATGTATGAATAACATTATGATATTTTATAATTATTCATATATTACAGTAAAATATTATAAACATTTTCTTCACAAAATTAAATTTTGAAGCTGTTTTTTAAATACATATATCAGTTTAGAGATTAATATGTATTACATTTTAGAAATTATGTTCTTGAATTATTCGTAGTTCTGTATTATCCGTAGAATAATGTTTGTTACGATGAAATTTTCTATGGCATTTAAAAACGTAAGCGAAAAGCACACTTTTTGGGTTGACGATATTTAAATTAAACCGTGTTGGTAAAATTATGAATTATACTCTATAATCGATTAATGTACGCGGTGATTAAATGTGTTTTTATTTATTTTTTTTTTGTCGCGAATCAAATGTTAAGCCTGAAACCTTAAACAATCGATTATCAATGTACATTATTGAGCCGATAATTGCGGTATCCAAACGTAATGCACATTGAACTGTAATCGATTGCCTTGGATAGCATTAGCAAACAGCATTACCTATACAAACATATTTCGAGTAAATTATTCCGAATGTCACTTGAAAAGGAGAAACGATTCGATTTTCTCTCTTCGTCACGATGACATCGAGAAACATGGGTAAACGTATGTAATTATCAAGTAATGTAATTGTCTCATTCGCTTCTGCGCGCCGTTAGAGAATGTAATATAGTGTGCAATCGATTTGGAAGTATTGACGTGTCTCGTGTTCGACGTTATAAAGTCGAATGTCTCGTGATTGTTTTCCATCAACGCGTGTCGTCCCATCATCACGTCTAACTCACTATTTATACATTTTTCGTAGTTCAGAGTACACGAATCACGAATGCGTTTCCAAATGAAAACGTAATGTGTATAATTTGAGCGGAGCTGACAACTTTGTTCTTAAAAAAAAAAAAATAATAAACAGAATATACACGTAAACTATAACATCAGTTGAGCGGAGCTGACTTTGTTCTTAAAAAAAAAAATAATAATAATAAACAGAATATACACGTAAACTATAACATCAGTTGTTGGACTGCGCGCGAGTGAGTATCAATTCGTAAATCGGTTAAATCACGCTCAAACCTCGTTGGATTTTTAAGATATTCATAGCTTTATAAATGTGGTCCACACGATGTTGTCACGAATACGTAATACAAATAATACCACGTAATCGTGGTATAATGACTAAAAAGTGATGACGTTAATTTTTTTATTTTTTGGTTACGACGATCTGAAAACAAACGATAATAATATATCGTGTTATAGAAAGTATTGGAATATTCAAGTCGTTTCGAGTAAAATGTTTTCAAGAAGTGGCCGTCCACGCGCGCTTAACGGATTGAATTAATAATAACAAAAACACTGTGGAACGGTCGAGTCGCATATTGTGTCGCGTTCAAAGCTTGGACTCCAAACTGTATATTATATATATGGTCGAAAAAGTCGAGGATTACGGTAAACCCTTACGTAATCCCCTCCAGACATTTGTAACGTGAATATATATATATAGCTACAGTTTAGCCGCCTCGGTCATAAGTACAATATACTTGTACACAATGATAACAACATCATCTTATCATTAACGACGACAGCCGCGGCACAATGCGAAGATTTTCGAGTTCTTTTTTAAAAAGTTTAAGAAAAAAACATATTATAATAATAATAAGGCTTAGAGACTTCTAGCTCTAAAAAACAAGTAAATATGCATGCAAATATGCTTTAAAAAATAACAAAATATCGGCTGAAATACCATCTAAACATTTTTTTTTTTATTATTATTATTATTATTATTATTATTATTATTATTATATTGTACACTGGAAACTTGATATATAACAATACTTCATTAGGTATTAACGTAGTTAAGTAGGTAAGTACTCGTATTAACGGTATTTAGGAATTTTTTCTTAGTGTTTTCAGATGTTTATTGATTACTGATTTTTTATTGATCAAATTCAATACTCGTTTGTAGGGCGTCCGCTCATCATGGCTATGTGCTATGAAAAGTTGTTGTGAGAATACACTACTATGTAAATGGAAAAACTCGTGTATGATACATAATATACATATATGAGAGATGAGCCTTACACAGTTATACTCGTATATGTACGAAGAAATATAAGATCTTAGTCGTGGGTTTATGCGACCATTTGTAGCACTTAACACATACGTACTGTTAAGATATGTGCTAAAAATCAAAAAATCGTAAAATATGCAATCATAAGCAAAAAAAAAAGACTTAAGGATTTAAACGTCTTAAATCATGAACAGTATTTATATTTTGAATCTGCTATTTTTTTAATATTTCAGAAAAAATATGTAAACGCTAGAAACCTTAACCATAATCATAATTAGCCATCAGCCGAGTGCAGGACATTCGAACGTTGCACGCTCGTGGAAATCGGGTACTTTTGTCGTCCGCGGCGTAGTGTAACGATGACGATACAATAATATTATATATAACGAACTAGGTTCTTTCTTTTCGCGAATGACATCGCCCTGCACACGTGAGACTATGTTTTGTTTAGCGGCTGAAAACCTTTGCGCGAGACGTTCGTAGAATACCTCAATGCAAAGTCACCATCGTCAAGGCCGATTACGACGAGTCGTGTGCGGCTCAATGACGCATTTGAGGGCATGGGATCAACTATACTCAGTATTCAGAGAAAAAAAATTAACATTAAAACGCCGTTTGAAAATTTATTCGTTATTACTTATCACATAGGCAGAACTACTACCTGGGTCATAACTAAGCCTCGACCCAGCCTAATCGGGCATCATATTTATGCAGTGTACGCTGGACAGTTTATAGGTATTTGGAAAAAAATATTTGAAAATAAGTAAAAATGTTTTAAATAAATATCGTGATTTATTTCTTAGTACGACCGTTATCGTTATTATTCAATATTTACAAAGCTTACACACAGTGGTGTGGGGAACGTTTATGAAAAAAGAACCACAATATATAGGTTCCCAAGTACCCACCCATGACCCAGCCACTTCCATAAAGATACCATTTATTTTGAAATGTTCTAAGGCTACATATTTCACGGTTTTGAGCTTTAAAACGTATTTTTTGGGATTTTGTGAACATAACTGTATATTTCAGTTCATCTGAAACAATTTATATTAACAACATTTTTAGTTACCTGTTAAATAATTGTAACAAGTTTAAACCATGGCGCCTAGGCGTTTTAAAAACTCGATCGCCACGCTACTGCGATTACACGTGTAATACTAAGCTTCGTAGCACCATTGAACAGGAACGTCTAGGCAATATTATGCTACCATGTATTGAGCAAACTACCACAAAAAATATCGCCATCGATGAAGTTATTGAAGAATTTAAAAAAATTGTTTCACACGATCGTCATCTAGTTTCATAAATATTATTTTGAGTTTAAAACATATTAATATTATATCACGTTGAAAATGGTGTATTTTGTTATTTGAAATGTAGTAATCGTATATTATTGTTCAAGATTTACAGAATGATAAGCAAATAAATCTGCGCTTAAGAGATAATATGTTGAATCAAACAATGTTGACATTCCACTTGAAACGGGGGAAAACAATTGAATCGTAGGTTTTCCTGTTTTAACTGTATTCATACACTTGTAAGATAATACATTTAAAAATTTTAAATAAAAAATCGCACCACGTACAAATAAATAAATTAGTCGAAATAAAAAATTAATTAATTTTCTAGATAGCTCTTTTCTCCCCGCCGTTCTAAGTACACGTCTGAATTGATTGAGAAAAGTGGCCCGGTCTAATGAAAATGTTTATATAGTTCCGCCCGTGTGTTCGTTGTTAATATATACGGGAATAAACGAGGTGGCTGTAATCGAAATTGCTGCGTATTGAACGGTGCACTTTGACGCTTTGAATTCGTAGCGCAAACATTTGGTTTTTTTTTAAACGTTGATTAAAGTTTTTGACGTGTATGCCCCGATCGCCGCCCCTCCCCACTCCGCACGCGTTCCCGGAGCAGCATTTGGCGCGTACGTGCGAATCACGAGAACACTCGCGGTGTTTTTGTCGTCCTTAATTTTTTTTCTCTCTCCTTTAAATATTTCATTTCTTTCTTTTCCCGCGCCGTAGAACCGTGTAAGTCTCAACACTCACCCCCTCCGGAATACCGCGGAAACCGTTGTTGCGCAACCGTCATCAGCGCGCGGCCGAGTGGCACGGAAAAACGGTTATTGTAATTCGCGCGCGTGTAATACGATTTGTCGTCGCGGGCCGTAATCGCCGCGAATGTCGCAAACTCGTAAGATGGCAATACCTCCGTATCTCGCGAGCGCAATGCACATTTTGAAAACGTCGTTTTTTCCCCTAGACCGCTTTTTTAATAATTATTATTCCGACGTCTCGCCTCGCTTAGCAACGGATAGACGCGCGACGGACGACCGTTTTCAGCCCGTTCCGGTGTACGCGGCTGTTCGAGTGCGGCCGAGGTTTTTAGGTGGTCGTGCTGATGATCATATTCCTCTGCCGTTTCAAACGAAACGAAACGAAAAAAATAAATAATATTATAACTCCTGTGGGCGCACTCGCGTGTACGACGAAAACGCACGTGGACGAGTCGGTTTTTTCAATCGGTTCTTTAGCAATATTTTCAATCCGAAACGTATCTATTACTTGCTTCACTTGCTGTTGTACGCCTTACCGTGAAAAATATGAAAAATAATCTTCACATTATTTATTTTATTAACTTACGCACGTACTGTATTTAAATCGATCTGACTGCTTACCTAAATAGAGTACGAGCATTTATATATTTATACGTATTTTTTTTTATTTATTGAATTGAGACCTTCTTAACCTAGGCTAAATAACTAAAGAGCGACTGCGAACAATATTGCCAATCAGATATATGCGTACATTTTATACCTTATATTACATTTCCGGTATAATATTGTACCTGCTCGATGCCCATGATCTTCCGGTATCGTACGGAATTTCTCAACAACTTATTATTCCAGTCCACGAGCCGAATAATCATGTACACCAATACCGCGTGTACCGCAAACAAGTCATCGCCTCGTGTATACCCATCGTTATTAATGTGTTCGGATTAACTTACGAGCAAATAGCATTTCTCAGAAGCATATTATATTACTAACCGGATAGCTGTATATTTTCAGCTGTCACATATTTTTGCCGGTCACTCGAGTGACTGGGTTCGATTCTACAGCGGTACAGCAGTTCACAATAAAACTATGAAAATTCATCAGGTCGTGAATATTCAGCTATTTATTTCTCCCTTGGAAACGTTAAGCGTATACCAAGTTGCAATACCAACGTATTCAAAAAAAGATTTTTTTCTCTCTCTCACCCTATCACTCACTCTCTCTCCCTCTCTCTCTCTCTCTCTTTCCACAGAAATACTGTGCTACGAACAGCTTTAAACGTATACTTAACATACAATGTATTAAGAATTGCGAACTCATGGTCCCCCACACGAACTTGTTCAATGGGGCCCATTATCCTTACTCGAAGAATAAAATAAAATAAGAATAAGAGTAAAAAAAAAAATAATAATAATAAATACAGTGTATGTGTGGTGCGTTCTTGAAAATTTCGCAGTCACCTGATGACGAATAAGTGTGACACGGAACCCGACGTAGTAGGATTGTTAGATAAATTCTAAAAAATTAAAGTCCCCGTGTACTTGTAATAACTTTTTTTATATTGAATCACTTTTTGTTGGAAACACATTCACGCCGACTGAGAATGAAGAATCTGGCGCCGTATATGAAATTCCTAATATTCACGCGTTGGTATATATGCAATTATTCTATCTTTTTTTTTGCAAATTTTTTAGGCTCTAACGAACCAATCAAATAAAACAAGTCTGTGACTGATTATACGGACAACTGTTTGTTGGCTACAATAATGTGATGCTGACGACAAAACCTATTTATAGCATCTATAATTATTTGCACATTTTACTTGTTCTGTCGTGAAATATCTGCGTATAACCTGGCGTGCTAAAGAATAAATCGAAGACAATTTATACGAATACACAATCACACACGGATTCATTGCGTGTCCAGACATTAATGTTTATAAAACGCAAATCCCCTTGCACTCGATCAGGAAAATGTCATAGTTCCTAAGTAAATCCATAGGATCAATATGGTTAGCCGTTGACTTTAGAAGCACGAGGTATCTGATAAATTGGAAAAAATTATCTCCTTCCAGAACACGTCGTGTTCGAATATTCTACTATACAGGCGCCTATTTATGATGACACCCATTCTCCACGCGGGTCTCTGTAAGACTAAAGACCGTAACTGCGGGAGAAACCAAATGTTTCTGCGAGAGATTCCATAACCACTTATAGTTTCGCATTCCAATCGTCTAATTAAAAACTTATCGTCTTTCTCCGTTCCTGGTAATCCCTCGCGATCGATCTCGGATGAATAGACGTATAATGGAAAAAAACCAAATTAGAAAGTGTCATCGTTGGGGGGCTCATCCTGTCGGCAAGACAATATTCATTATAATGTCTTTTCATTTTTTACATACTAGCATTAGTTATATTATTATATTGTGCTTATTGTAATATTGTACTGTTATAATGGAGCCATGGATTGTATAACAGTATAATGAAAATGGTTGTCTCGTATTTACGTTATCAAACCGCATTCAACATTAGGTCACCAATGAAATTCGCCAAACGCCCACAAGCTGTTATAAAGCCCACTCTCGTTCGTATTGTATTTTTCTATCAGGTGTCATGCTAACACGCATATTCACCAGTTGTCGTGGGTATTGGCGTACAATAATGACAAGTGATCGCTTAACGTTTGTTTTTGTTTACATTATCTGACACATAAATAATTTATTTTAGTTTCGATTCGTGTAACGTTTTTATTTTATTTTTTATAATCCTAGTTTAACGCTTCACCAGAGCCTGACGTTTTCAATTTTCATTTCAGCTGGCAATTGGTTCAACTGTACGAGCAATAAAATGGAATTTTTTCCATCGTTTTGCTGATTAATGATTATAATAATATAATATTAATCTTACCAACAGTTACCTATAGAATAATAGTAGCATACACGTACATAAAAAAAAATACAGTTTTATGTTTTAAGAGATCAATTCAATTTAATACCACGTATATAAAGAGTGTTTCGCAGTAGGTGCACTCGGTTTTATGCCCAGCACTTCATAATAATTGCATTATGTCAAAACCAATTAGTATAAGCTAACATGAATTTCTGCTTACAAATTCTGGAAATAACTCTGCACAGCAAATATGATTATTTGTTGCAAACAATTATTTTACGGTTGAACATAAGCAACCTTTGCATGCCGTTGATCAATAACATCCATAGTTGATTTATGTGTGAACCCATATGGGTGTATAATATCTGCGCAAGATTATAATTTAAAATATCACGATGATCGCGACTGCCTATAATTCCGTGATGGGTTGTATTTTATGTATAGTTGTACAAATCTATTATATCGCCACTAGTTCCACTAATTATGTTGTTGGAATGAAGTTTTTAATTAAAAATTATAACATTAAGTCTACACGGTTAATAATATTTTATGTTAATTGAGAAGTTTACGAACGCTATACCAGCAGTGTCGTATTTCACAAACATAATGTACAGTGTCATGGTGTGGCGGAACGGTCCGCTGCAGTCACTCCCAGTAGCTGCGGTTATTCGCCACCCGGCGCTGCTGGCGGTCGGATGGGTGACCACACGGTTACACACGTGCTTAACCCCCTACGGCCCTACAAATACTCTAAGGTCAAAAAAACCTACAAGGAGGGGTAACGGCCACAGCGGCCGGGCCCTCCTTATGAAATAGACCAAAATCAAAATATAATGTAAAAATACGAGACCATTAATTGTATTCGCATTATATCATTTAGGTTTTCAATTCAATCGTGTCATAATGAATTGTGTGATTATCAACAATTATGCATAACCGACGACGTCCGCGCACAATATTGTGTAATGCCGAATGGTAACGGTTGGAAAACATACTTCGACGAGCGATAACCGCGACGCACCATAATATATAACGAATAAATCACACCGGCCGCTTATCGTAAGTTGTATGCTACATACTTGAATGTATTGTTATGTTCATGTAGCACACGAGTTCGATTATAAACGCGATACCGATACCGGTGGTTGTTGCAGCGTTTATTAGAACAAAACGTTTTCCTGGTCTCGTATTTCCCCCCTGCCCCTCCCTCTACCGCCGTATGAGAGCTTTCTGGCAACCACGTGGCCGTTAACCGGTACGCAGCAGCATAATATCCGCAGCGCGTTTATACGGTGAATCGCGGAGTGCGAAGATAATTAAAACGGAATAGCAGGCATTGTGCGCGTCGAGATACGGTGATTGCGATGGGTAATTATTATCATTACAGCCGGCATCTTGAACGCTATGGTATTCCGTCCGAGGCCGAGTTGCGAACGTGCGGTGCGCGAGGGCGGCCTGGCAAATTGTATGGAAGTGAAATCGGAAAGAACAAACGTACAACGTTATACACGTGCGGGCAAACACGGTACGCGGTGATCCTCCGACGTTGGAAGGTTGCTGGTTCGGACTGCGCGCGCGTTTCACGTGCCGCATAGGACCGAAAGCGGCGGATCTCCCATCGGCAACGGTCGGAAATTACTGCGGTCACGTATAGGTTTGCGCGGCGTATCATTGGAAATACGAAGAAATCCCGACCGGTAGTACACGTACACGTGAACTCTGGTCACGTGGAATCCCGAGGCGGACCGAGAGAAGTTCGGGATATTGAACAATTCGAGATTTATTCAACAATTAAAAAATTTCAAGTACATAGTTTGAACGCTTGAAATACTATAATAGGAGGTACAAAGATACACACACATACATCTCTGTACGAACAGTACACTGTTAAATACGTTTTTCCGTCATTTAAGTTAATTGTGTATTGTTTATAATACTTTTTATCTTCATCACCTAATCTCGATGATGCAGAAAAAGCGTTAGGTTACCTAGCCTACGTGCGCACGTAACCTAAACACGACGTTACATCTATAAATTACAATACACCGTAAGCAGTCGCACGCATCGATGTTTTTCTAATATTTTAAACACTATTGTTTTATCATGGTTCGAATTTATAACGTTATCCGAATCGAAACGGCTGTCATTGGCACTTCATAAAATAAATATTTTGAATATTAAACGATCGCGCGGCGTCATTTCGACGACGTGTGTTCGTTTTCGTGGTTTTTTCCCCTGATGTACGCGTCATCCAAACATTAATTAATAAAGATGCACCTTAATACTTATACCTATAAGTATTTCCGTCGTATACATGAATATGATTACAGATATTTGTAATTAATTTCTTTGTGCAAACGTGGTATATACGTAGACATATATCCGTCCGATATGCGAATTATCATACAATCGACGCATAAATTACGGCTGTATCAATTATAGCACGTATGCGGTATGCGTAAATAATAAATTCGGGTGCGCGCTCGCCGTGGAGAAAACAATAATGATATGCAGGCAGGTACTTATCCCTTTCACAACCGAATCAATTGAATCAAACCTTTTTAACTCTTGACGATTTTATTGTTGTTTACCCCTAATTAAAATTGCGTACGTTGAAAAAATCAATACAATATTGATTTCCAAACCAGAGACATTTGCTTGAACGTTGTAATGTGCACTGGTAACAAAAGGATATTTACTATTTACCATTTACAACAGTCAACAAGCACATTTCATTGTGCTCTGGACGTCAGGTCATGCTTGAAATAAAACATAACATAATTCCTAAAATATTTATTATTCAATTACTACGCCGTATAACATTTAAGCGTTAAAATGTTAATTTTCTAAATAAACATTATCTTTTAACCAATTACTTACGCGTATTTCAAAGTTACCTAAATTACATTACTTACGGTATTCTATAAAAAATGTACTTTTAGTCTTTCAGATGTGAAACATAAGTGAATATTGCATTTGAAGCAAATAACGTGAGTTCTCCCCTTGATTACATCGAATAGCTGTGCGTTTATGATATTCATTAGTCATTACTCATTAGTCATTACTAATGCACATTTTTTTTTTTTTAATTGCCTTAAAAGCATTTCGGTTCAACAATTATTTCAAAAGATCTTAATGAGTTTAGGTACATCATAATTCCTAATAGCCTAATACCCTACATTACATAGATGGAAAATTGCGGTTGAAAAGATAAGACGCGGTAGTCCATTGATTACGCGTCGACTCTAGACGCATAAGCCCGTACCGTCTAAATTGTTTTTCACTTAAAACATTCACACCTATGACACGGTCTCATGTGTCATCAGCATTGGGTCGTGTTAATGTGGATGGAAAGACAACCCCTGTCGATGGGACACGGACTGCAGCCTATGGCGGTGACGTTCTCTCCAGTGTTGTATAAAAATAAAGCCCCTCACCAATTAATGAGTTAATGAGAGAGGGTTCAATTTTTGTACAAACTTAGATAAAATATTAGAAGTAGCTCCCGGTAAATAATTTGAATTGCCTGCGGTTGCCTATGCATACAACCAAATTTTTTCCTGAGTTAGGTACGTGCGGACGAGAGCTCAGTCGTGGCAACCAAATACACTGTGCACGTTACAATTTACAATGTGTCATCAATCATCATCACGTTTTTCCACGAGTTAAAATCATAATGAAGCATTGAATTTTCCACCGTCATTGTAACCAACCACTACGGAAATAGGGGAAAAAATCCCAAATTTTTAATAAAGATTTAAATGATAAAAATACATTTATTTTTAATATGATAATGTTTGATTATTTCAACATACATTTCCACTTGATACAACATGGGGTAAATCATGGTTTCTTAGTAATAGTGCTATGCCACTATACCATTAACAAAATAACATGTATAGGTATATTTGTATTTGCTTTTACATGCAATAAGACAATAACGATAACTGTAACGGTTATATTTTATTTGATATAATCGAAGTTAGTCGCAATGCACATTGTAGTGTAAAATTGTTTATAAATTACGTCTGTATCGATTATAGCATGTCTGCAGTATGCGTTAATATGGGTGCGCGCTCGCAGCGGATAAAACAATATAATGAAGTAGGCACTTATGTATATTACTTGTCGCGACATTTTCGCAAGACCCGTCGGGAATGTTCATCGAGAACGGGGAAAAAACTTTGCCTTCGGGTAAACGGCATCGAGTGTACGTTTTTTAAAATTGTACCTCACATGACGATCATAGTTTAATTAATTACAGCCTAAAATCAGACGTCACACGACATGTTTAGTTTACTCACTTAGTTTTCTACTTCTATTTACTTCTTCTGAATTCATCATATCAACAGGATTTATTTGAAATTTTTTTTTTTTTACTTTCCAACAGTATACGAAGTTTAGCCGTTTTTATGAATAACATCCGAGTACCTACATGACTATACATACAGCCTACAGGGTGGTCCATCCGTAATATCCCGATTGAAATATCTCCGTATATATTATTTTGTTTAATTATAGTTTAATAAAATGGGGCACATTATACACTTATAGACAAGTTTGTATTTTCAACCCTCAACCGACTAGAAAAAATAACTTTTGAATTTTTCTTCTTTATAAAATTACTAGATACATATAATATATGTATTATAAAAGTCCAAAATCATGAATTGTGATCGGTACAATAGTTAACATGAACATTGCGATGCACAGACATTTTCAAAATAACTTGTACAAATATAAATATATAAATATATAAATATACTGTAATTGTATAGAAATGAAAAATTCAAAAGTAATTTTTCACGGTCGGTTGAGGCAGTGCTTCTCAAACTTTTTTGTGTTGCGGCTTCCTTGATTTAATGTAAAAATGTTAGACCTAAGATATATTATTATAAGACATTTATTTCCATCAAAATAGTTAAAATAATAGCAATTTGTTTTTCTTAACTATATATATTAAAGTTATATTACTGTACAAAAATATTTCACGCCCCCCCCCCCTCTCTAAATATACGAACGTCCTACAATTTAACAAGCACTGGGTTTAGGGATGAAAATACAAATTTGATCATACTTAAGTGTTTAATGTGGCTCCTTATATTAAACTATACTAAAACAAAAACATAAATACTTACGGACATATTTCCATCGAGATATCCTGGTGGGCCACTCAGCACTCTGTATACGACCACGGTCCGATAACGACCGGCCGACAGCATAATAACAATTATATAGAACGCTAAGTCCGTGACCCGATACACCCGTGTTTATCATGTTCAATACGCCCACTGTGTTTGTTATTGTTACAGCAGTCGTTCCGTGTTTAACGTCATCAGCTCAGATATCCAGTACATTAATAACAGCGTAATCACCGCGTAACGTCGTGTAAAAGCTTTATTTTTAATTTACCATCACAACACGTGGGATATTCGAACCGCCACGATGGTACAACACGTCACATTCTGAATACCGTAGGTTTGGAGAACGTCCGTGTCGAAAACCAAAACCTAACCTGACCGGCGTGCAATATTATTTATACGGACGACCGGCATTAACGGATTACCTATACGTGTCGATGATTAATAGGTACCACCGGTATGCGGTATGGCAATCGGTTTTGAGATTTCATACGCACGCGTTCAACGGGCCGGTGTGTACCGACAGAAATGGGCAATAATCCCCAGCAACCCTCCGCCGGGATTCGCATCCACGCTCACGGTTCTCGTATTTTCATACGAATATCATCGCGATAAGCCATCCGTGTCGACAAATCCCTTCGCACACTCGATCGACGGACGCGCGCGCGCACACATCAATCGTCGTTAAGGTGCACGATGATCGTCTGTGCGAGCGCGATCGCCTCCCCTCATCGAAACAAAAAACGAAAAACCATTTGAACCGGGGACTTTTCGGGGTTTTAGGCGGTTTTAAATAAAATATTCAAAACCGATCAAATATAATCAACAGTCACGAGTCGATTGAAATAAATAGAATACGTGTTTGGCCTGCACGGTGCGCGCGACTATACGTGTAAATCGTGCAACGTGCCCTTGGCATTTTATAAATCCTCCCCCGGGTTGCACTGCTCTGGATCCTCCCCTGATTCGGATCAAGCCGACCGTGCTGCAGCAGATGATGTACGCTATACCGGTAACCTATATACATAATATTATATTATGTTCACACTTGCACACGTCACACACGACGACAAAATATACCGTGCGCGCGCGTGTTCCGGCGTAATTATTTCAATGCGCGTTCCGCACGGGCGGCCGGGGAGGGGGGGGGGAGGGGGGGGATGGCCTTGACTGCGGGAAAACGAAAACCGTAATCGCCGGCGTACGGTTAGGTCTAGAAACTAGAAAGCAACGCCGTCGCCGCCGCAGCCGTGATATTTCGGCTGACCCATTGTTGTTCATGACGACTCGAGTGGTTAGCGTTTTAGCCGGCGCAGGTACAGCGCGTGACCTTTTTTTCCCGACAGCCTCGGGACTTAATTAAACGTACATTGTTGGCCGTGAAGACACGCAAACCAAACGCGCGCGAACGACTACCGCGTCTTACGGACTTGTGCACGGAGCATTTCGTTTTTTCTTCTTCTTCTCCTTCTCCTTCTACTCCTTCGTCTTCTTCTTCTCCTTCTTCTTCTTCCCCTTCTTCTCTGCTCTTCTTTTCAATGATTAATGCGTTTTTGTACGCGCGTCCTGTTCGAGCGTGTGCGCAGTATGATAATAATAATAATAATGTGTACAATACGCGACGTTTATAGTAGTGTATTGTATATTGTTGTTGTGCGCGTGTTCTGACGAGCGGAAAAAACAAAACATTTTTTTCCCCGTAAACGCCCGCGCCGGCCGTCGGTGTGATTCTGTTTAATATAATTTCAGCATCAATCACGGCCGCGGCGGTGTTGACGAAGAGCTCAAGGACCCCGGCGAAACGGACAAGTCTATTAGTATTTGCGTATGATATTGTGTAGCGTACAGCTGCGTGTACAGATGACGAAGGACCAAAAAGAAGAAGGAAAAAACCGGCAGATAATTATCGTTCTACGATCAGTGCGCGCGCGGACGTTTTCCCGTGAATTTTAAGAGTATTTCGAACGCCGTGAGGTGTAACGATCAATATTATATAGTTCGATAAACAAATAAAATAGTACGCAACGCGCCGGCTTGAAAGCGGAAATGAAAACGCGTCGTTGCGTCGTTCGGATTTCGCGCGAACCGAGGCCTGTGCGCAATTTTTACCACCGACGGCAATTACCGTCGTGTGTCAACAAAAACATAACATAAACACGCGCGTATACCGCGTTATAATACATCGGTGATGCGCAGTAAAAAAACGACACGTTTATAGAATACGTATCGAACGTGCGTGCAGTAACGTCACGGCTATTTTCTGTCCCGTAAGGTACTCGAGTAAAATTATTTGCGTAGAAGTATTGTTCAAATACTTTTGAAGTACTCGAACTCGTGTTTTCAAATACTTTCTCATAGTATCGGCGTTTAAGATCAAATAATATTTTCAAATAATTGTTTTTTACAAATTTTTCTTCAGTTCCACCACGTTTCCAGGGCGCATGGAATGATAAAGAAAGGCACGAGGGAATTAGTCTAAAACGCTAGTTTTCATTTTGTGTATTTTTAGCTTAAAGTGCTGCAAGTACTTTGTCACATCATCTACATAATTGATGTAAGACAGGAAATTATTTTTAAAACTCTTTTACTCTTTTGTTATACATATCTGGTAAACAACGTTTTTATGATTTATTTTTTTTGAGTATTCAAAAGTATCTATATATACTTTTTTGATGTGTTCTTGTACTTGAATACTTTTAAATAATTTATTTTACAACACTGGCTGTTATCTCCTGATTTTTCATACTGCGCGCCATTGTCATCGTCGTATACAGTATAGTAAGTTGAACTCATCCTAAACGTTTGAATGAACTACGCATATACACATTAACGCACTCGTCGACACGAGTTCTCACCTAAAAAATAGAAACCCGCAAACGAATAACAATACGGAATAACGTTCGGGGATTACGCAAAGTATTGAATAAAAATACGCGTGTTTGAATATAGTACTTATTGAATAGTTTTCAATTATTTGACATTATGACGTATATATATACATTATACAAGTTTCATCGCGACTTTAACCCCGTGGTATTTTTACCTCCGTTGAAAATCCAGCTAACAATATAATATATCGAGAACACCTGTTTACGCTATCGCTATGATTTATTATTTCTGCGAGCCATATGTATACACTATTACGTACCAAACTGATATTTCGTTTTCCCAAACGACCGGGAAAAAATTGTTTGTATATTATATATCATACTTTTGTCTGATTCGATTGATCGCGCTTATTATACTGCGTCGGATATTTTATGATCTCCGTAAAACGCGTACGATAAATTCCACGCATGCGTGTTTGAATGTGCATAATATAATGTTTCGTAATACGTACAATATACGGTCGCATTGTACGTGTATAATATACCTTTTTCGTGAACACGTCGAACTAGTTTTGTTTACATATTTTTATACTGCTGTAATCAAAAATAAAAAAAAAAATTTAAAAACCAACACGACCTAGTAATTATATGCAGAGCGTTCGAAGACGTTGGGGGGAGGGACTCTATATTTTGTTTATTTGTTCGGAAAATAGTCGGAACCGGACCGATGTATACATGAATAATAATATTAAATAATAAGCTTATAAACATAACACGCAGGTACGAAAATATTTATTTAAGAAAACACACTTATAAACGTACTTATAGTCTGTAGGTATGCGGACCAATTAAAAGTGTATAAAATTAAAGATCATTATAATATTCATTTGAATGAGGAATAACCGCGGGAATGAATGACGGATGCTTGTCGGTAAGTTTCGTCTTCCTAAAACTCAACGGCTATGATAATAACTAGGAACCATGAGCGGATACAAGAGGGGGGAGGGACATATTTAGAGGCCTGCTGCAGTGTAAACGGGGAAAGACAAGTCATAATTAGATGATTTACTTTAACTACGACTCAACTATTATAGAACTTATAAGTTAATTAATCCATTTAAACCGAATCTAAAATGTTTGATAAGAAAAATAATATCGTATAATATTACATGTTTTGATCGCGTGTAAAAAAATGTATCTGCAGGAACGACAGGAGCGAGTTTTACGTTTTTCAACGAAAATATACAGTTTTCAATACCTTAACGTCCTTTGTCCTTAACGGTTATTCGTACGGAACACATTGAACCCATGGTCTCAGGTAATCTTTGGGCTGCGGGACCAGGGCCGTTGAGTGTAATATTTGTACACGGTCGTGGTTAATGAAATTAACGACTTATTACTCGACGAATGCCAACTTTTTATTTTTGTAATCGTCTACGAACTGCTGCTTTGTGCGTGTGTATATATATGTGTCCGTTTCGACGAGTGAGTGCTCGTGACGACCCCCCCCCCAACGAAATACCTTCCTCACGTGCGGCCCATGATGACATCGCGTGAATCGAACGCGGAAACCTGTGAAATAATGTCTGCGCTCGACGGCGAAGTGTCAAGGTTACCACGATAACGAGCTGTGGCGAAAAAAGCCTCGGTCGGTCAGAGTTGACAGATCTAGGTGCGCGGAATAATCGGCGCATAGTTATAATAATTACATTACGGCGCGCGTGACGATCGGCGGCTTATACACGTGCTCGTGGTTAATCGCGGTACGATCGCAACATTCGCGCAACGTAACTATAATACGTAGCATTATTAGTACATGTTATAATACTATTTATACGTTTTATTATGACCACACCATACCGGGGTCTTCCAGAAAAACGGGAAAATTCTAAACCACTTTTGAAAAACTAAAAACATGTAACATAGTATACTTGCATGATTATTGAATTGGTTTTTTTCATGTCTGTGTACACACGATTTCGACCAGAAAGATCGCTCCTATGTATACAAAAACGATAGTTTTCTGAAAGGAAATTTCATCTAGTTGGTACTTTAAATAGGTAATTTTTTGAAGTTTTCAAACATTTTCCCGAATAATTGAAAAAAAAATGAAGAACAAATCGCAAGAAAATTCAACTAACATCGAGAAACGAACCGTTTAGTATTTTAATCACGCTGTATAATGACTAGCCACTTGTTTATTATTCTCTATTTGGTTGTTATTCTATAAATATTAATTGTAGCGACTCGAAACGTACATATTATACTATCGATATATCGGATATTATATTCTATTAAATTAGTATTTAATGGAAATAATAATAATTTTCGAAATATATCTTGTCGTTGTAAAAAGTTAAAAGTTCAACCTACCTCATTAACAAATTTGGTTCTACCATTATACGATGTACCTACCATCTTTAGAAATATTAACTGATCCATCTGACCTCTTTCACTGAAAATCGGTTTTTCGAGAGTAATGGTACATTGGTGTCAAGTTCAAAAGACCAATCCCTATATCTCACGCGACCTCGACCCGACTTTTTTTTTATTTAAAACAAAAATCAGAACGCTATATTAAGGCTCCATTGGTATAAAAGTATCATGTCTTAAAAGTAATGCCCGTTTGACGGTGTCCATTTGTACGGGTAAATACTATATACATTCCTGAGAACAAACTCTCGCAATGTGCACGTGTCTCTTACCAACACCTTCAAAATCCAAATTATGTAGGAGCTGAATGCACCAATTGTGCGGCTACAGTTTAGTGAATTACTATAACCAAACGGCTACAGTTTGGTTCTCAACTTTTGTTAGTGTCGGACGAGCTACATTTCCATTTCAGAAATGTATTTACGCGTGCAAATGGACACCTTCGCTCGGATATACGTTTCAAGTCATGATAATTATGACCTTTTGACCCCTTAATATGGCATGTTTTATTGAATATACTATTTTCAGTAGTAAAATATTACGGAAACGTCTTTTTTCTTTTAATTTTTACTTCTAAGAGAGCTATTTCAAATTTCTTTTTTCCCCAGAACACCCTGTATGTATAGTAGCATTACGCTGGCGGTGTGCGCGCAACGATAACATATAACAATATTAAACGGTCAAAGGTCCGTTAAATTCGATTAGCTTTTGATCCAATGCGTGTATATTATTATGTACCTACCGTTACCGCGGTTATCGTCGTGCGATCCGATCCCCACCGCACGCGAATCTAGGGTTTCCAAACTTTACGGACACACCGCGAGGTGCGACTGTAACATAGCATAGTTCGTGTCCGTGACGTCCGTCTGCGATTACGTGTGTGCACCTTACAGCGTTTGCCGCTTAAGCTTAATCAATTGATTAGCTTCATTCGGCTGCGTGTTATATTATATCGTCGGAGCCCATTCGTGCGCGCATTACACTAATGTATCCGTCTAACGGCGACAGGACATGATAATACTCGTGTAGAACACCAAATCAATTTCTCACCGAGGGCGATCCTTACGGGTTTTTCGCGCGACTTTTACGAAACGCGCGAAACACGTCGACGAGGTTGAATGAAAAAAAAAAAATACGGGGCAGCAAACGCCGACGTATAGTGATATAATCGCGCCGAGGGAACAGAACGAGTCCGGTGCGCCGTACACATTCAGGTAGTATGTACAAAACACGCTCTAATGCATTTCAAATCGGTTCTGTAATTGAAAAAATAACCGCGGACCGCATCGCGCCGGTATACACCACGTCGATATCGGTATAAAACTTTTAGTTTATATCAACGTTTACCGGAATACCGCGGTCGTATAATGCACCTCGACAAGTCGAAAATATATTGCGTTTCCCATGAACTTTGAGACTTGTCGATGTTGCACCGTACAGTGAAATATTCATTATTTTTCAGCGATTTATAGAAAAACCATAACGCGCGCATGGTCACTATATCAGACGTGCACGTATTTCATAATCGAGCGTATACCCCCCCCCCCCCGGGGGGCCCGGACCGCGTGTAGCGACTATTCCAGACCGCGAGAGAGTCACCTGAGCGCACATGAATAAATTCTACACGTCGTAGATCCCGCGTTTGTGCAGCATCACGAATCGGTCACGTCGAAAGTACCGCAATACGTAGTCTACATGTACACGTAACAATACAGCCCCGAACGAGTTCCGATGGACTTGTGTAAGTGAAACGGCTATCGTCCGGTACCCTAGGGACCTTTCTCGGGATTTTCAAAAACTGCCGCGGTACACTAACAATCGAGATACCGTCCGTCGTCTGCAATAATGGTATACGTGGACGAAAACTTACCGGATGTATCCGGGCCGCAGCGGAAGTGTACGCGCCGCTGCTCCCAGGCGTCCCTTACTACACCACGGTAAACACAATCTCGAATAACGCCCTGATCCTCGTGTTACACAAACCGATATAATCCAATCAATCAGTGAGCATAGACGGTGCAAAAAAACGTGACGACGGAGTATTATTGTCGTTACAATCTGTCTGCTCCGGGTCCCACGAGGATAACTCTGATATTACAGTTATTATCGGTAAAAGAGTGTCGTCGTAATCCTCTGGAACGTTTTGCGTCGGTTGGCGCATGTTCACGCGGTCGTCGAGCGTAGAAAAAAAACAAAAAAATAATAAAAATAAAAAAAAAGACTTGTCCAAGAGACACGTGTATACTGTGTACAATATAAAGGAAATTAGATAACAAAAGATCAAAAAGAACGCAGAAATAAGTTGGAATCCGGTCTAAATAAAATTCTTCCGACGACATTTTTAGAAAGCTGATAAACTCAAAGCACAAACAACCTCATTATTCCCGACGACTGAGATGTAATGCGAAAATAAATTACACGCGATTCGAGTAAATCTTTAAAAGCGCTCGGGAGTAAACAATAAATTTGTTTAAATTGTGTAAAAGTTAATAATTTCTTGCTCACCAGCACTGCGACGTACAAACCGTAGAGTTCGGTAGTTAAGGTTTATTCGACTTAAACGAAACGGTCCATCAAAAACCGCATTACCGCGACCAAACAATCGGCTATAATTGCAAACAGCAATGGGCCGCAGACAATTAAGTCTCCCTTCTTCGGCACGAACGTAACTTCATCAATACACCAACTCAAAAGCGTCCGACTTAAACTAATTATCGCATAAATATATCTAATGAGAGTACGAGTTTATACTTGATAGCGGGTAACTATTAAAAAAACGTTAACATCCTACGGGGGAAAAAAAACATTACGAAGTTTAAATAACAATTTTACTATGCCAAAAGGCAAATTAATGTGCACACACCGCTGATCTGCAATATTTCTGCAGCTTCTGGTTCAAAAACTTATTCTATTTTAGATTCTGGCAATTAAAATTAAATCACTTTATCATTGTATGATATTTCATTAGCAAGGAACACGCGCTGCAGTAATTGAGCACTGTTAATGGCCCGGATCAAGCCTATAAATGAAACTCATTTGCTCCCCCTACAGCTGTCCAGGACCCGTTGATCCCTGACCTTAATGATCACTGCGTTTATCTAATTTTCGATTTCACTAATCAAATTCTTCAATTTTTACGATCAATATTATCATTTTTCATCATAGGTCAAGTAAAAAAAACAATAAATCACGTTCATATAGTAATTAATCAATCGATTAATTAAACCACAGAACGGATGGAAATACTATAAATATAATAGTTTCGTCTGTTCTGTGGTAATAGTGTCAGGGTTGCACATTGACTCTTTTTTCGACAATGAACAACTTAAAGTCACCTGATAATATGTTATATCTGATAACACCAAATGTGCTCTGTGTGACTGAGCGATTTGTCCAACGACTCCAACACAATATACCCCCAAAGTCTGACGTGAACAAATAAACATTCTATTAATATTGCTTTGAACAACCGTAGTAAATTAAAATATGGACTACCTATTCAGTATTATACTAGGTGAAAATAATTTAGTGTTAGCTGTTATTTGAACATAAATATAGATATTTTGACGATGCAAACTCGATTCATTAGCTCCATAGTAAGGTGTCGTAAATGTTGCTCGCCGGAAAACGAGGTATAGCTTTGGCGACCTAGGCCAACATCGGACTTGAAAATATTAGTCGAAAAAAAGGATATTCTTTCTTCAGTGAATGTTGACAAACACCAAGCGATTAATGTGTTACCACGGTTAGCACGTCACCAATTCGTGTGATATACCTCACGATGTTTCCCCTCCGCTAATGCCCGCAATAATAACGTGTTCACCTCGACTCCCGACCGAACGCATCCTCGTCGTCGTCGTCGTCGTTGTTGAATGTATCGATCACGTTGACCTCTGTCAATTTCTCAGAACGCTGGCGTCAGTGATCATATGGAACGTACACTTTCTTGAGTCCTCTCACCCGACCACCGAAAGACCTTACGAGTATATTGCCGCGCGTGTTCCTATAGTGCATGCGTATAAGGCGAAAGCGACCGAAATAATATTATAATATGACTGTATACACGTAAACACGATCGAGTACGGTAGTATAATAATTGTAGTACAAAACAAAAACTTAAAATTTTACGTTGCACGCGTCTTCGTGTTTCCAATCCGAGATGTTTCCAACTGTAAACAATGATTGTTTACGTATACCATCTACTCGTGAGTACAGTCGATGGCCGATATAGAAGCCGAGATTTGAATAAATAATAACATCAACAGTCGTAGTAATGACTATATATTGTTTACGTACGCGATTCAAGCGAAACCGCACAGCCGAAACCGAGCCGTAATAATTGACTCTCGTCTCTCGGCCTCATTTGTTAATGCCAACGTACGGTCAACTGATTTTTGACAGTCGATTTTATTGTAATAGTTTATAATTCATACATACCCACGCACGCACGCACGTTACGTTGCTGAACTGTCTACGACCGGGTGTACGGTTATAACCGCGGCGTGGACCAATTTACAATTAACACATGCTACACAATTATTATAGTATCGGGCTCTATTCTGTACGCGCGTACGAGATTTGGCCCTGCGTTTCGTTTTTATTTTATACGTTTCCTTCCCCGCGGGAATCGATAAAAATGTCGTTTTAACTCCGCGAAACGTTCGAAACAACGTTATTCGATTGTTCCCCCGTGCCGTGGGTGGTCGTATGGATGAAATATTAATACAACGCGCTGCGTGCTCGTGTATAGTGCGTACACCGAGACGGCTGGAAATCGAACCGTAGTCGTATCGATCGGTGCGCATACACTTTGAATTTTATTTCGCCGATACGGTCGAGTTCACTCGATGTACCCCGGGTGCACGACTATATTACAGTGACGGCACAGTGCAGTTTTGCGTACAATTAGCTTCGCGCGACGATGAAGTGCTCGCTGCACCGAGGCCTCGGAGTTATGCAACAAACGCGCAATACCGTTGGGTACCTCTTTGTACGTTTGGTCACCGATTCGAGACCGGGCACGGAGTCGCGACCGGAAAATGCGGGCCGGCGGAAACGAACAATAACAATAATTTATGTCACTTTTGGACGTTCAATACGTACAACGTTACGGGCTAAATCGAGTTCCCGCTGGCCCACGTCACTTATCATATCATTATAGTCAGGCTATGACGTCGGCGGCCAACGATTCGACGCGGATACAAGGCTTTGCGATCGACTTCGCGACGAATTAATTATCCGTACGTGATGACTATAATCACGCACTTAATGCGCTCCGCGGACGTCAAGTATCCGGGGCTAGGGTGCGGAGACTTTCGAAAGCCATTACGGGACGGTCGCCGCGTTAACATTATGATAATAATTTTTCGTTCGAAACAACGCGACGAGACCGCGATATCGAATCGGAATACAATAATATTCGGGCACGCGCGTGCGTTAATGACCCTTGGATAAACGATAAACAGCATTCGCGCGATCGCGTTGAATTAAAATACTTATCATTATTATTGTTAAAAGTACGCTTTTATTCGTTTCAGACGGAGTTCTTTCGAGACTGCGGCTACCGTTCGTTCCGGGGATAACACGCGCTATATATATACAGTACACATTATCACGCCGAGTGAGCGAGAAAACCTACTGAAACCGGTTTGCTGCCTGCGATTATAATATTATTATTATTGTTTCTACTCGTATTGTACACCTATTTAACATCCGACGAATGTCATTCACGTGCGCACGCCGTTTCCGAAGAGCACTCGCGCATTATGAGCGTTACGGTTGACGAGTAGACACGCACACGCACCACGGCCGTTTTTCAGCGAAAGGATCATCGCGTAGCCGTAGTATTAGTAGCATAATATTATATAGGTAACCGTCTCGAAGGGGAGGAAAACGAGCCTAGAAATGATCGTCTCGTCCCGTTCGCCGCTACCGTCGTCGTGCGTTTTACTCGTCGTGGTGGTCGTCGTCGGAGCCGCGGCTGCAGCAGCCAATAATCCGGGTAAGCGAGCGGTGTTTTTTCGCCAATTTTTTTTTTCTTCTTTTTTCCATACTTTCCAACAACCTCGATTTCCCTACCGGTTTTGTCCGCGCGCGCAACAATGCACCTAATATTGATCGAAGCTCGTTCCGTCGTCAGGTCAACTGCTGAGGATTATACTCGAGAAGGACGCGAGAGCCGCGCCAACAACGACCGCGGCGCCGACGACCGCGACCACGGTAATAATAATTGTTACAATATTGTGCATCGCACGGCGTAAACTTTGAGACGGTCCTAGGGTTTCCTGGCATGCGGCCCGCCAGACACGGAGTGCGTTTCGGGGCCAGAGTACTGCGACGTCGACCCGGCGGCATCGGTGAACCTACAGAAATGCGGTTTGGACCATCAACTGTGAGTACAGAATACATAAAATCGCGTACCTACAACCACACGATACCGGACGTGAACCCGTGTCGTATACGGAGCGGCCGCGAGTTCGAAAAAACGACGGCGGGCAAATGGTCTCTTGAAACGCGCTGCACACGAAGTCCGTCTCGCCGTACGGACGGACGCGTGGACCTGCGATATGTTTTTTAACAAAAAAATAAGCCCACCATTGCAGCTGCCGACGTGCGGGTTCGTCCGTCCGTTCATTTGAATATTCATCGATCCGTAGTTGGCGTTTGCGTATAATGTACGTTTTGAGTAAACGCTTAAAACATTGTAATCATATTACTCGGCCGATCGTGGTCCGCGTATACACGACGGTGCCACGTCGTACGTTACGTTTTAAACAGCTCTAAAAAAAAAAAAAAACCTTCCGGAAATCGCGAACGGATTAACGCGCGGCGCTGCAGGTTTTCGTTTTGTGCCGACTACGATGACGACCACGGTGTCGTTAAAACAAAAACGACGCGTTCGTTCGTCGGCAAAATAAATCGGCGGTGGTCGTATGCACGCGTCCTTGTTCTCAAGGCGCTGCCGGTAATGATGCACTTAAAACAGTCATTGTTGTGCTAATAAAATAATTTAATTACATAATATTGTACACGTACGTTTGCAACGCCGCCATTGCACAACGACGTGATGCGTGCAAGTCTATAACACATATTATCACAATATGACTTTTCGGTCGGCACATTTATGAACGTCATTCTATATCTTATCTAGCCGATCGCGCACGTGAAAAACCTAAACACAATTTCACCATGGCATCGTTTTCGATGTCCCCCGACGGAAACGCGTAGCGTACCTACTGTAATCTATTTCGACCGTCCGACGACGTGACGTGCGTTTGGAAAAAAAAAAAAACTGCACGCGCGTACCCATAACCCGCGGCGGCGTGATGACGAATCGTTAAACGGACGCGTTCGCCACGTGCCTACACGTGCGCACGTAGTGGGTGATGGTCGAATTCAATATTGGAAAATCGGATTTTTTTTCGTTTTCATTTTTCCGAAACGTGCGCGCGTCGAGCGCTCGCGAACCGTTGTAGGGCCGTGTACCGCGGGCGAGGTGTACACGCGATACGTACTCGTGCATAATAAGTACCGATTACCGATGGTCGTTATACCGGTGTACACAGTATATAATTACGTAGCCTTAAATGCGTACGATCTCGGTAGAAACGGTTTGCAAAAATATTAATTATAATGTTATCAGTCACTACGGTTCGTACACGCTGCAATTGTCTATGCCTGGACGGTAACACACACACACGTGTACGCACGCACGCACGCACACACTTTATGACGGGGTCGAACGTTTTTATAATATTTTATTCAGCAACAATGTCGATATTCGCGCTCTCGATACCGCGAAAATATTATAATGTAAACCTACATTCAGACTCGGGTGAAATACCGTTTAGTATAATAGAGTGTATTCGCATCGTAAATACTCAACACTTACAAATATCGTATTCGGAATACTTGAATAACAATAAAATATGTTATGTAGTGCTTTCGAAGTATTGCGAATATGCTCGAAAAAGTAGTACTAACTATAAACAGTAAATACTTTATTTTTTCCCCCTCGTAGTTAAAGTGTTTCTTCGCCAGACCAAAATCGTAAACACGTACTGCGGTGAGTTGTACTTGGGTGTTGTGCGATCACTGAAAATACATATAAACATGTATCGACGAAAATGTACGTCTTCTATTGTGCAATAAATTAAAAGGGAACATTTTTTCTTTCTTTCTTGGTACAGCTTCAACTACAAAGGTTATTAGCATGAATGGGGGGAGAGGGTACTAGTGAGTCAAGTTCGTGTCTTTTTGGAACAGTATTGATTATGGGTGGGGAGCGGTGGTGGCTTCTTCTCTCCGGACAGCATTTCCGCCCGGAAAGCGAATATGTGTAATGTATAATATTGGTGATATTTTCATAAGCCATACCAAAAACCGTTTCTCCGCAGTTTCCCACAAGTCACCGGCTCTTAAGAGATGAATAGTGAGAATGACCCGCGTGCAAATATTAAAACAGTGCGGTTATGTTGACTGTTTTGTTAATGTTATATTTTAATAAAATCACGGTTCTACGTCGAAACGATAATTTTATTGTTTAAATAAACAAAAACAAAACTCTTACAAACGTGTTTACCGTTTCAACGAAATAAAATATTTCCATTGGATATACAGTAGATTTTAAACATAAAGAAGTAAAAAAAAATTATAATCGCCTAATATTCCAATAGTACTTTAGTAGGAATCCCACCAAAGCCTGTTGTTGACATTCGACTATAATAATTCGAGGATTTACCAAATTATTTCGGTATCCCGTGCAATAAATATATTAATTCAATTCCATTTTTTTTTATTCACAAAAAAACGTAAACACAATTCTTAGGCGCCAACAAAACCGCATAATATAATAAAAAAAATAAAAATAAAATATTTCCATTATCACATAATAGGAACGATATTAATATAACAACACAACAGCTGGTAAATCTTAGTGGGAAAATATATATTTGTACGTCTGTTTGTACGATGTTATTGTTCAATTCTTAAAAAAGGACATAATCTAATAACACTATATAGCATTGATTTTTTTTTCCCACAGTACAATATTATCTCGCGAGCCGTGAAGGTATTTTACTGTTTTGCTGTATAGCATATACATATTGTTGTTATTCATCGATATACGATTTGTTTAATAATACGGGCATATATATTGTTATAAATTAAACTATAATATATATTATAAACTATAATACGACTTAGCTATTACATTTCGCTGCACTATGAGTTATCATTTTAAAACCACGTGTAGAATAGGTCCACACGCGGTCTAATATAAATTACACGTATCATAATAATCATATGTTAATCCAAGGCTCATCTCGCGCTATTTGATTCGCGAAAACCAGTATGTTGCCACATTATTATAATATTATGTATATAATATAATATACTGTGTTACACCTGAACGCGCGTGATATAGGTATGTGGATGTACCGTGTATATGTAGAGGCGACCATATTCTACCGCGACCTCTTATAATAATATATTATGCACAATGTAAAACCATAAATTATATAATATGCCGTTGAATTATTCATCGTTTTCGGCGGCTATTGTAGACAGTGTTCATTTACGGGCTGTGTGTAATATTTGAAAAAAAAAAACACAACCGAGTGTTCTTCCGATTTGTTTCGCGCGGAGATCTATCGGACGGAATGGGAACTCAAATAATACGAATTGTAATAATAATAATAATAATAATAATAATAATAATGGTAATAAAAGGGAAAATTAACAAACGAAATAAGTTCGTTATTTCTGAAGCAATGGTTTTCACTCTGAAACATCGGCACAATGTACGTACACGGTTTTATTGTTCGCGATACATGCGTTATCATATCCTCGATTCGTATATGCAGCGGTTCTCAAACTGTGCTCCACCGAGTCGTATAGGGCAGCATTTCTCATCCTTTCTTCATTATCGTGCCCCTCGACCTTTCACCAAAGTTTCGTGTACAATCTCTCCGACCCGGCCCCCACACAAAATATATAATAAGCCTTCTTTGCTTTTTTTTCCTTTCGCGTATAGTCCACTGGTTGAAAAACGCTTCCATGAGGGGCTCCACGAGAGTAATCTAGGGACTTCGCGTGATTTAGTTATTAAATATTTCGAATTTTCGTACGGCATACGAGTTAAGAAATAAACCAAAAATCAAATCTTCGCGATACATATACTCGTATAATACTTTGTGATTTGCGAGGGCTCCGCCCATACTCGAAGGAACCTACTATTGTAACGTTGCGCCGCAGTTCGCGACTTGTACACGTCATAATAATTATAGTTTTTCATATTCCGCACGTTTTGTGTACGGAATACTTTGACGTGCGTGTCTATGTTTGGTATATTTTCTATTCGTATTTTCCCGACATTTTACCGACCGGTCTGTCATAATTGTTTTATTCTTTCCTTTGCAAAGGTCGCAGAGTTTCTGCTGTCCCGCCGACAAGGTGATCCACCCGAAGAGGGACCGGAGAACTACCGTGGACGACGAGGAATCGGAATTGGACAAAGTCCTGGACCGAGCGGCGCCAGAACCCATCAAACCGTTGCCGGAAGAACCGGAATGCGGCATCAACACCAAATCCATATCAAAAATAATGGCCGTGCAAAACTCGGTGGCAAGCGACTGGCCGTGGATGGCCGTGTTCCTGGAGACGACCAATTACATGAACTTCTGCGGCGGCGTGTTGCTCAACCGCCGGTTCATACTGACCGCGGCTCATTGTTTTAAAACGTATTTCCAAGTTTACACCTATATATATATATATAAATATAACCAACAGGGAGTTGCATGATATCCCAAAGGAAAATTATGTCCAAAAAATGTTCATTTCCCCCCCCCCATTTTTTCCGTTTTTGTGTCATACTATGGTGGAGGGGTAAGTGTAATATCAAATTCGTATATTCATCGTTTAACCGCGGATACGAAAATTACTTTTGAACCGTTCATAACCGTTATTCGATTGCAAAATAGCCGTTTTATGGTACACGTTGTAGAGGACATTTTAAAGTATCGCAATTGGAAATATAATACTAGGTTTCGTAGTTGAATAGCTGACGCAATTTTTTATAAGGGGGACCGCGTATACGGCTAGGTATAATGGTTGTTGTGATAAGAATTAGATAACCTTTTCAACGACAGAAACTCTATAATATAAGGAATTCTGAACCTCGCTAGTATTCATTCGTTATTGCGATTTGAAGACGCTACTGAAGTCGTAGTTATGTGTAAACTAACCAATCAATGTGACCGGGAAGAGATCTAATTAGTAATTTATACTAATTTATTGCAATGGCCATTATACCTATTAACCCCATTCTACCCCCATTAACCTTATATACGCGTTTCTACTTTTCAAAACTTACGTCAGCTATATAGCTATATGAAATCAATTATTAGGTTGCCGATTGCGATAAATAATGTTCATCACAACATGTTTCATAAAATAGCCATTTTGCCATTTTATAGAAACGATAAATTTAAAAGTTATTTTACCGATTAAAGGATGAAAATACGAATTTAATATTACGTTTTACATATTATGTTATTCTAAATTTCACTAAAACCAAAAAAAAAATAGAAAAATTTTTTTATTTTTACGGAGATATTTCCATCGAGTTGCGAATACCGGTCAGTGGTTATCGAATTTATCGCGCGTACGTCACCAGCAACGAGTTGACACAACTGCGCGTAAACACGTCGAATAACTTTATCGGAAATAAAACAGTAAAAAAAACAAAAAAAACTCTTTGTCCTCACTCTTCAAATAAACTATTTGTCAAGTAAACAGTATTACATTTTTTCGTATACGATAAACACGATTTATTTATAACATATGACCGCATGTGTCAGAACGATAGAACAATAGAACAAGTCACCGCACAGACGGGTCTGTGAACAAGTGGCTACCCCAAAAGGAGAATGTTGTTTTTGCTCCCCCCCCCCCGTAGTCAGTTAAATTTTCAAATTAAAAAATATTGAAAACTCGAATACTATTTGTTGACATTTTCTATATGGTACAATAATATTGTTTCTATTTTTGAAAACCTGTTTTTATCATGTCGAATGCAAATGATTGCAGCGACGTCTGGTGGCCGCGCCCACGTTCCAATTTTACAAGCAAAAGGATCTGTGTACAATAAAATCAATGATATTAATAACGTGCTTTTACGTTGGTCACGTATACCGTTTCGTCGTTCTCGCGGACGCATTATCTACACCAGGGGCGGGCAACTGCAGGCCCTCGTACCATTTTGATCTGACCCGCGGCGTTACCTCATTAAATTGAACACTCTAAAGTTTGAAATCAAAAACGATTTGATAAAACGTTGTTTGATAAAACGATATGTTGACCATATTCCATGTTCAATTCCAAGTGTCTAAATATGACGTGTCCCCGTATAGCGTATACCCATTTTGTTATCTTAAGTGTTGTACACCAACATTGCGTATGGTTCGGCTGTAGTTTTACTTTTCGTTTTCCGGCCCGCTAGATTTTAAAAGTCTAAAAACCGGTCCTCTATAGCGATTTAAAGTTTCCCCGTCCCTGACCTACACGATGCACAATGTTATCGCGGCACCTTTCTCGTTTTTCAGCTACACCAAGCAGAAGTTCGTCGTCAGGCTCGGCGAATACGATTTCACCACCACCAACGATACGCAGTACATCGACTACAGGCCGTCGGACATCAGACCGCACCCGGACTACGATCCCGCCACGCACGCCAACGACATAGCGATCGTGAGGCTGAACAGGCCCACGGTGTACAACTCTTTCATCCGACCCATCTGCTTGCCCAAAACCAACATGGACGTGTACAAGAAGTCCACCGTCGTCACCGGTGAGATGATAGCCTCGTTACATTAGTACGATAACAGCTCGATCCTTTTCCTGATATCATAGTACATAGGTCACAATTAATACCATCGGTTGCACTATGCAATGGCGCCAAAGTCTTGAAAATGTGATCGCGTATTTCCAAAACTAATTGTGACCGTAGACTGATCTCTTGTAGAATTTTACATATGGCTATATGTAGGATGTTATATGCGGCCTACATAACTTTTGTTAGTTTTTTAAAACTCACGACCATTTGGCCGGTAAACTGCTCGTACTTTATACTGAATATTAAAACAATGATTACAATAACGGAAATTGCGATATACGTGAAATACGATAAATATATATATCTGAGCTCATATAATGCAGGAATTGAGATCACTACTGCGGTCTAATTTGTATAAATGTACACTCTACGACAAACCTAACTTTTTTAAAACTAATTTTGACATTTTAACAAAAATGTCTTCACTATCTACAATTTTTGACCAAATTTGAACGAAATTCGAGTCTTATAACCGTCGAAGTGGTGAGTCTTGTAACCGACTTTTTTCTAAACGTATATGGATACGTCCGGACTGTTCTTGGCGATTTTGAGTCCCATAAGCGACCGACCCTTATGTCCGCGCGAGTCTTTTGAGCAGTCTGCTGTGTAATGATAATTGTATCGCGTAGTTCCGTGACGATTTTGTTGCGCCCATAATGATATATTGTTGACCCGTGCACAGGTTGGGGTCAAACGGTTTTCGGCGGTCAGCTCAGCAACGTGCTGCTAGAGGTGGCGATACCGATATGGGAACACGACCAGTGCGTGGCGGCTTTTTCGCAGCCGATTTTCAAGACGAACCTGTGCGCCGCGTCCTACGAGGGCGGCAAGGACAGTTGTTTGGTAAGTGAAGCGGCCGCCGCGGTAATTATTATGTTACCGTGAACGACGTTCTCTATATCGTTACCGGTAAGTGGTGATTCCTTAGAACGATTCCCTAGAGCAGTGCTTCCCAACCTGGGGGGCGTGTAAATATTTCTGGTGAGGCGTAAGCAGTCATTATATAATACAGTTTTTATTTATTAAATTATTTTTATTTTAAAATGTAGGGAAAATATGAAAAATTAATAACGACTGGTTATTTAGTATTGATAAAGAGACATTAATATAAACAATAAAGATATTGATAAAGTATTGATAAACAAACATTAAAGCCAAACATTGTCTAAAGAAAAGTGTTGCCAGCCTACACATTAATAAATCGTAAATTTCATTATATTATATTACTTACTATTTTTCTATGATTTATATTTTATAATTATTATCATCAATAAAATTGAATTCATATTTTATAATTTCTTTGTAAAGTATACAAAAAAGTGATATATTTTTCATGTTATGGAAGGGGGGGGGGCGCAAGAGTTTCGAAAATCTACGAAGGGGGCATGGAATAAAAAAGGTTGGGAACCACTGCCCTAGAGTCTTAGAACCACAAATCGCGCCGCAACAAACGGGGCATGATATTTTGATATCAGGTCAATCATTATTCAACAGTCAAAACGTCGTTGTACGTTCTATTGATCACATGTTTTTGGTTACAATTTTTATTTTTTTTGGTTATAAATTTCCAAACCAATGAACAATTGTCAGAAGAAAGGAGAATAAATAGAAGGAGAAGTAATTGTAATCGAAGAAGTTACAGCAAAAATAGTGAATCGCTCAAAAGAGGCGGCTGCGTTCTAAGGAATCACACATTTAATCGATACGTGTCTTGTGCGTGTGTTTTTTTATTATTTTTCATTTTTTTACGGGACACGCGTGCCTATTGTGTGCAGGGCGACTCCGGCGGACCGCTGTTGGCGCAGAGACAAGACGGCAAGTGGACCAACGTGGGCATAGTGTCCTGGGGCATTAGCTGCGGCGAGGCCGGCATACCAGGCGTCTACACCAAAGTCACTTCGTACCTGAAATGGATATCCGTGAACGCGCAAGACTCCGTTTGACGTGATCCGCGGCCGTACGCGCCCCGTCGTGTTATTATAATATTTCCGTAACAGGCGTTATAAACGACAAGACCGCAACGCTATGCGCGTAGATATAATATATATATTTTATAATGTACCCAATTAACACGAGCTCCACGGACGACGGTGGACTCACATTTTACAATAACTTTACGATTTCAATCGACTAACAGTAACTACCGTAAGTAAGTAATAACTTACTGCCGTGTACGATGCACAATACCTACCCGACGTCTGCTGCACTTGCGGCGCACTCTGAACAACCTTGGAACAACCTTGGACTTGTGTAACTTTGTACAATCATAATAATTACATTTAAATCGAATAACATAACCGTGTCTTTTTATCTTTTTTTTTTCGCGTACACACTTTGTCCGTAACTGTGAAATGTAAACATCGTGTGCACTGTTTGATTCAAGTCGATTATACGAATTTTTTTCTCACGCGTTACCACCATTATAAGATTCCGTCATAAGAATGGTGATATTGTTTTAAAAACGAATTGTTTGCGTCATTAAACTTGAAAGTTTTCGGCTAAGGATAATTTACAAACTTATTTTTTTTACACTAATTTAATGTCGTTACAGCTGTTGCTCGATTGAAATCATATAAAAAGAAAACAATGTATAATTAATTAACATATATTTACAATTTATAATTATTCGTACGGTTTATTTATTTGTCAAAAAAAATATTTGTAACAATGGAAATCCTTGTGCGTGCAAGTTTAAACTCGTACAGAAAAGTTGCGCTTATGTTTAGTGATGCGGAGCAATCAGAACTATAAAGACTAATATGAATTATATGCAGCACTTCGAACGAATTCTTTTAAATTTTTTTTTTTAATACCGATTCGAGGTCTAGAACTTATTAGACAATGTAGTTTGAAAGATGCTCACAAAACAATAGTGCACGCGTCAAAAGCGGTTGGGGTTGTAAATGTCGATGCGTTTGACCAGAGATAGTGGTAAGACTGGTAGGCATTAGGCATTCGTCCGGGCGAAGATAACTGGTGTTGTGTTAACAAATACAATGTTGTTCTATCCAAATAATATAAACATTATGAAAATAATAAGAAATAACTAATGATCAACCGCGTTGCGATTTAATTTGCGTATTTTAATTCAGGAAAACTAATGGTTTTATTAGTCAGGTGTTCGAGTTCATTTTTAACTCCGATAATAACGAATATTATTATGTCGTACTACGCGTGTTGCTGAACGAAGAAGAAAAAACGGAAACGTTTCCAAGTACGACACGGCTCAACTGCGAGTTTAGATCAACAGCTTTCAAGGTTCCAAGGTTTCATCGAAAACGGTGTATTTATCATTTATAATTATTATATTTTTATACATACTATGTTTACCCGAACATCCGTACGAAACGATAACATTAAAACGTGTTTGTTTTTAACGTGATAAGTATATTATACCCATGGATGATCGACGAATAAATATAAGAAATCCGAGTGCGATAATAACACTCGCGTTGTATACAACCGCACTACACCTAAATAAATTATAATAACTCGGTGTGATCATAATTGATGTGCATTATTCAACGAAATTAAAAACTACTTAGAACATCATTGTTTTCCTCGCATATAATGTAATAAGTTTCGCTATATTATTGTCGTTATCGTTGAATTATTAACCATTACCACCCGGTCGTCGTAACGCCGCGCCGTGTTGACACTGCGGCAGACCGGTGTGTACGTATATATACGTATAAGGTACGTTATTGTTGTTGTACATAGTGCGCGAGTATCACGTTTTTGCGAAAAAGTAAATAATACAAAAATATTAGAGTGTATAGTATTATACGCTACCCCTTAGGATATTTTACGCCATAAAATCGTGGCGCACAATGGACACACGCACGCACACGCATTTCCATAGCAACGAAACAGGTCGAAACATACAAAAAAAAAATAAATTTATATAATATAATATATATATCATTAGTTTAACTCGCGTTTAGTGTTATGATGCGACCGCGTTATTATTCCGTATATCGCGTGGTATTGGACGTGCGAAAAGAAACCTTTGGAAAAATCGCACACATTACGCGCACGCGAGTAGGTACACATCCTAATACGACATATTATATACACACGTATTATACACAACTGTTGATATGATATTGTTATAGGGCGGGGTGAGGTGCGCGTACACTGCAGCGCACGGGGGAGGAGAAATGCGTTTCATCAATATAGGTACTTCGTACGTACGGAACAATCCATCGGCGATACTTTATTCACACGCGTAAATTCGTTACGTACACATGAAATATATAATACGACAATTTGTTTCGAACGCGGCGGCTAAATTATATATGTATATATATTTTTGCATGTGCCAACTAGGCCAAAATTTAATTTTTATAAAAATGGTCAAATAGACAAAGTTTATCAGTAGGATAGGCCAGTGAAGCGAATGAGCTGAGGTAGCATATTGTAAAGTAATATTTAAGACAGCCGGTCGGACGAGACCGGGGCAGAGTGTGTGTGTTTTCGGTTGAAGCACGAATGTGTAGAGACTACGACGCGACGCTTTATTTTGTGTTTTATTAAAATAGGCTTTTGGTGTGAATTATTGTTTTATTTTGAAAACCCATCAACTCCTAATAATTGAACTGATATCTATTAGTTTTGATTACTAAAGAGAGGATAGAGCGATATCCACGAAAGTGCGGTATACGACAATATATTTGTAAAACGCTCGCACGCCGTATAACAGTTACATTACATTACAGTTTTAATATATATATATATCACGGAATGTAATGTGTGTACGCATTATGCATGCGACCGAGGTTTATAATACGTGTACAGGGTGATATTTTTAACCATGCTCATACACTCCTTGTTTTGGGGTCCTGAAATTTCGATTTGTTTTTCTTTTATTTAGCGTTCAATTTACTATAAAAGCTCAAACCTATGTTTTCAATGATTTTTTTTTCATGCCAACTTATGGGTGTTCTGTGATAATAGAAAATTACTTTTTCAAATTGAAAAACCATATTTTTCCAGCAAAATATTAAACATCGTTGAGATAATTTTCCTGGACCAATACTCGCGGAGTTATTCAAATTTAAAATTACTCGTGAAAAGTGTTCGATTCGCGTTATCTCAAATTCTCAGCAATCAGCGATTACATGCAATTACAAATTGTATCGTAATATTAGACATTATAGTACTATATTTTCCTGAATACTTAAATAAGAATAATCAAAAACTACTCGTTCGAATTTTGATTTCGATACACCCGAATTCGCAGAAAAATGACATCGATGAAATACTGCAGTGAAAAAATGGTGTTTCCCTTGAAAGCAAAGTTCGTATCACCACAGGACACCCTTAAGGTAGCAATAATGAAAAATTAATAGAAAACACTGTTTTATGGTAACTTGAACATAAAAAAAAATTCAATTTTACTGCCAAAAAAGGAGTGAGCATGGTTAAAAAGTATCTTGTATGTAAACTGTTGGTGTGTACGTTGGTTCAGACGGAAAGGTGTTCGCATTGATTATTTAAGATTTCTAGTGGAAAACATGCGTGCTTTTGATTCTTTAATGTCATTGTATATTCTTGTATTTACCCGTCGTAAAACACTTTAAAGGACGGTAAACAATTCGAAAAGTTCTGACGAAACTTCGAAAGTCGGACAGACCGTTTTCATATTTATCGCTACAGTAAAAAATGGACATTAAAAATTGATAGGAAAACAGTTAAGTTATAATATAATTGATATCTTTTAGTATTTCACATATGTTCAGGTATTTAGGGCTAGGATTTTAATAATCTAAGAAACCCTAAGAAATGTCCTTAAAATAACCTAAAAAAACGCCCTAAAAGTAAAAAAAATAACCAAGAAAAGATCTAAAAGAAAATGTGTACGTAGTACTGTACACTGTACACTGTCATGATATTAAATTTAACGATTAGGATAACTTGTGGTATTGGGTGATGGTATCGAAGATTATTTTTGTATATAAGTGGTTTTATTATCATCAATAGACCAATGAGATAGATCGGTATTTCATACAAGCTATATTTTAATTAAAAAAATTACCTTAAAACGATGAAAGTCCAAAAAATGCGAAAAAATGCAAAATTAAAAACCACGTATTTAAACACTCGTTGATGACCAAATCACATTTTGCGCTTGAAATACTATTTCTTGTAAATCATGAAAAAAAGGCAAAATCCTGTACCATCCTAACCCTACATACATATATTATTATGGTGCAGTGGTGGGCCATTTATAAAAACGTTAATGTTAACGAAATTATTATGTTTACAAAGTTTTACCATTATGTGTTCGCAAATACGAATTTCCTGTTTTACGTAAGATCAATAATTTAATTTATATCCAAACTAGTTTTTCGTGTACACGTTTCGAGAACGCAACACTCGCAGACGAGCACAAAAGTCTCACCAACATAGTACTCATATATAAACACGCGGCGTTAAAGTTGAAACATGTTTACGCAATTTAAATGTAGTATTCAACACGGACGTTTGTGACGGTTTGGGCTTTTCACGGACTACCACCATATTTTATTTGTCATAAGCAGGGCCCGGATTTAAATGCACTTAAAACCATACAAATATGCTCTAAAAAATAGCCAAAAATGCATTTTACCACAAAAATGACCTTAAAAATGCCATATATTTTTAATATTTTTTCCACACGAATTGTAATTTATAAATGAGCTATATAATTATTATTTATTAATTTATTATTTTATTAAAAAAACTGAAAATTTCAATTATTGACGCTCCACAGTCAATAATAAATTAAGATAAGATAAAAACTGGATCGAAAAAAAAATTAACAATGTGTATGGAAAACCCCGTTAAACCTACTTAAATATCAAGAAAATAATTTATCTATAGATAATATTTTGAATTGGCTAAATGTTATCGTATATTGAACAAATATGCATTAAAAACCAACAAAATGACTCAATAATGCTAAACATGCTCTAAAAATGAAAAAAACGTCGAAATATGCAAAAAAACGCAAAATATAATTTGTATAGCTTTCAAACCTTTACCTCTGCACCCTGGTACATATCCAACGATACACTGCATAACGATCTAAATATTGAAACAGTCAACCAGTTAGCTTCAAAACACTACTCTTGATTCCACTCCAAATTATCTACACATCCAAACCCAAAAATCTCATCACTCTCATGCAAAACTCTTCCTGGAAACCCTACACGTCGGTTGAAACGAAAATGGTGTAGAGACTTACTCGAATAAACCTGCAATAAAATAATTCACGTTGAGTTCTATCAATGGATGGCCTCTCTCCTCATATTAATCATCTCACCTGTAAATATCATCACATTTACTTATTGTGCTTCATAGTATAGATTGTTTATTTTCAAAAAAAAAAAAAAGCTTTCAAACCCTCGTTACATGAAACGAATTATGTACTTAGAAAGCATTGTGTATGATCAACCAAAAAAATATGCACTTTGCATTGAAATGCGGGCCCTAGTCATAAGCTATGACGTTACGTTAATATATTATAATGATGATAGTAATGATTGTTTCCACTTCGGTTATTAATGCCGTATTACACGATAAACAAACGGTGCAGTTTATTGGGTCGACGGACCGCGATCTGCGTTTCCCCGCAGTTGCTCAACTTTTGCTCGATCAACGCGCGTGTTTGTGGAGCGGCGGGAAATATGGGAAAGTTCTTTCCTTCAAATCCGAATGGTCAAAAAAACAACGCGCAAACACACGCGCGAGAGGCCGGCGAGCGGTAAGTATACAAGATAACAATCGCCACGACACCGAAAAGTCCATTAATCAAAACGTAACGACTGCGAACGTTAAATATTTTGCTGTAGGGTTAGGTATAAATCACATCGACTTGGCGTCTCGCACACAATCGTCAATCTTATCCGTTAAAGATTGAAGACTTGAAAAGGCTAGAAAAAAATAAACATACTGTACACGGTGCGCATAATGTATAGCGCGAGAACCTGGAACGTGATTCCGTGGGTATTACATAATATGATGTGCACGAAATACGTTTTTTTTTTAACGCGATCCACCCACATAGTTTTCCCGATCGAATACTTTAGTTTCGTTTACGGGTTGATTATTATTTTCCATTTTTTTTTTTTTTTTCATCAAAACCCGGATTACGAAACACACCTGTACAACGGCATTAAACCGTCCGTCCCTCGTGATTTAATATTCATCAATAGAACACCGCGTCCGTAGTTTATAAGTGCACGCATATTATTATGTATCCATACGATTGCACGGCGCAGAACGGGGCTGATGAATTTGGTTAATATTAAACGCACCTGCAGTGTTTCCGAATAAATTAGTCGTTATACGTAGAGTGGTAAGTGGTATCGCCGTAAAGGCAACCGCGAGTCCCTAACACAACACCAAAACCGTTACTCAGTAGTTCAAATATGTTGTGCTGTTAGCTTTTATATTTGACTAAACCGGCACACTACCACTTACCAGAGATAAAGGGGACAACTTATCTGCGTTTTGATCTTCGGGTTTTTTACGATATTTTAACTTTTAAGCGAGTTACGAGTATGTGAAATATGCAATATAAAAAAAACAACTCATTACTCACGCTTAAAAATTAAAATACCTAAAAAAACCGACCAACAAAACACTGGTTCTTCCCTTTAAGTTTCATAATGTGTCAGTTTACTCTAACATTCAAGTCGACAACATAACATTGGAACTACTGAACGACAATTTGTTATGTTGCACGTTTGTAAGAAGGAGAAGACACATAATACGCCTGTACGGTGTCGTCCTTTCGACATAAAATAGTAACCGATTCCGAGATTCTAAAGCGCACTGAGTCTAGTCTGTATATTACATAGGCGAATCATGACCAGTTCGCTGACAAAATAACCGGATTTCACTTGTTCTTAAAAAAATTTCCGATTCGTAAACTTATACTTGTTTATGGTACCTACCTGTAACTATTCTTGATTAACTATAGCTGTGTATAAAAGTTATCATAAATTTACTCCATTGATTGTTGACAGGATGATTGACAAAATAATTTACTTAAGCTGATCTATTGTAGGTATACATAAATAAAAATACACGATTTTATATATGAAAATTGTGATTTGGTATGTAGTTGTATCGGAATTTCTACTCTAATTGAGTACAAAGACACCGTGAAGTATCTCCTTCATTTGGAGTAAAACGTATGATCTGGTAAACTTAAGAATAAAAATAACGATCTGCAAACTCAAAACTAATTTCGAAAAAGATTATGTATTGCTTGTTTTCATAAAGGATTCAAACGATTTTACCCTTTTGAATGCATTGATGCGGTAAAGCAGTGTAATTTACTTGCCATAAATGTTTGTATTTTTTAACTATATATATTTTCAACTTCGTTTTTACTTGTTTTTTTAACTGTCCAAAAATGGGTGTTGAAAAATTGGATGTGGGCAAACCGGGTGTCGGTGAGCTGGATGTCGATGAACTGAGAAATCACCATTATTTATAATTCCCTAAGACTATTCGTTGTTTAAAACCTACAGCGGTCGGTAAACGTGTAATCCGTTTTATATTTGAACAGTATGGTAAGCAATTGAGATTGAATTAAGTTTATCGTAAGACTGCGCTCGAGTTATTTAAAAAAAAAAAAAAAACAATTTATTTATTCATGTCACAAGTACTTATTTTCCGTTTGTTACTTGTAAAAAAAGAAATAAAACCCAACAGCGAAGTAGTAATTTGTGTTGCGTATACTTTATTTTAATAATGAAATAAAAGAGAATAATATCCGTGGAATAAAATAGAGTTAATTGTGTTCCGAGCATAAACCAAACGTTTAAGCGAGACGTATTAAATAAAAAAAAAAAAGATAGAGAAAAAAAAACCCGAAGAGATAAAAACTGCACACCGCGAATTCGCGTCTAAAATATAAATATTCATCGTGCGCGCGCGGCACCAGGCCGGTACGGCATAATGTACGGTGTACTTACTTCGCGACGGAGTAGTAAATGTTGCGATCGAATAATAAGCGTCCGATTTATTCGACGTCTATTGTAATGAGGCTGTTCCACACGGAAACGTTTTAAACATCGAAGTGTTTTCGATCGAAATCACGCTGTACACTCCGTTGTACATATAACCGGTTAAATATAACCGACTCATCCAGCGGTTCACAGCCGTATTGAGACCATTGCCAATAAATCGGGTATTAGCCCCCCGCGAAAAAAGTTAACCGATAAAAAAAAAAAAAAAACGATATAAATTAAGGTTATTGGGGTAATTGCAATTATCAGTGTCATCAGGACATTAGGTGATCCCCAAAGCTATTAACATAAAAAATGTACCATTATTGCAACACTGCGCAGTCGTAGTACACGCGACTGATACAGGGTCGTTAAGAGTAATAGACAGCGAGTACGCGTGCGTGCAGAAAAATTAGTCTTCCCTTTTCCAGTCGGAAGATCCGGTTTTACCCCAACTCGACGAGGGGTGTTTTCCCCCACGCCCCGGGTTGGGAACCGCTGCACTGTGGCTCTATGTACCTCTATGTACCGCTATTATGTTTGACATTTCGTTTTAAACGTTAGCGTGAACACGTTAGCACCACTAAGTCATATTGCCGACTCGACGCCGAAAGACGGCACGGATCATGGTGACGTTTACTCGTGACAGCGGTCACAGTGAAGGACGGTCGACGTGATCTTCGCGTTTTTTCGAGACAATACAATATAACTGTTACGCTGTTATCGACGAAACATACAATTTGACCAATTTGTGAGCCGTTTGTTTTTAAAAATAGGACGCCGCACCTGCACGCGCGCTGTGTTCTCTCCGTCTTGCAAGCGTGCGCGACACCTATTATCAGACTCAAGGTGAAGAGCATATGTTTCGGTGTTCGGCTTATTACGATATTTTAATTTTCATGCGTGTTACGAGCGTGTGAAATACGATTAGAGTTTAAAAAATGTTAAGCCGCCGCATAACGTCGTAGACGAGAAGAAAATAGAAACTTAAAAAACCCATTGCGCACGCTTGAAAATTAAAATATCGGAAAAAACCGACCAGTGTAACAAAGCACGGATGATCATTTTCTTCGCTGTACGTTTGGTCAGTGTTCACTCTAATATCATAACCACACTAAATATTTTGAACGCAAATTCGCTGTGTTGCGCGTTTGTGAGACGGAGACACACCGGCAGACAACACGTCCTCCGAAAGTCTTTATTATATCGTTGAAACGGTTTTTTAGACCGCAAGTGCGTTTGCATCTATTTCGGTAGGCTTTTATCCATTTTTTATGCATCCCTGTATGTAATTTTGTGGTGCGCGCTGACGTCGCATTTAGTGCGAATCTGTTTTATACGTCGAGCTTTAGCACCATGTACTATATTAAATACATTCAAACTCGATGTCGATCAACCCGTCGATCGTGTTCAAATCGTTTCGTATACGCATCGGACTCGCGGTCGGTTGACTCATTCGTCTATTGGACTCAAAAATATAGTCTGTCCCGATTTATATATACTTTATAAACGGAAAATAATTCGTCTACTCGACTCGCACCTAACCCGTTAATGCCGAGTCGTTTGACAATGGCATACATACAGAATTAACCATTAAATGGATTTCTATAAAAAAAAAATCAAGTATTACAGTTATCGTCTTAGTATACGTTAAAGCAAATACTCAGTGAAACAAAAATACTATTTTTTTGTCAGCGATAGATGTACATTTTTGAATTGGTGCGTGGAATCTTACATATTATTCTTTTATTTATATTCAACCCGTACATCATGTTGTTTTTATAACATACATATCTACACGGAGTGTATACTTGGCAGTATAAACGTTTTGAATTGAATCAAACCATTCACGAGTCTTTCGCCTTATTGACTCGTTCGGTTAATGGACTCGAATGGCCGGGTACCCAAGTGGGTCTAATGAGCGAATGATGATGTTTAACTATAATATCGGTGAGAGTTTCCGCGTATACCTGGCATAGTTATATATTCACCATTATTTTCGTTAAAACTTAAAAATGAATCACTCGTTTGGAGGATGATATCGAGAACTGTATTATTTGATGAACACTAACGATTAATTTAATTACATTTTAAACATTTTCGAAAAAAAAGAAAGGCCGTTCAGGGACCTGACCCCTGACGGTAACGTGACGGTTATCGGGTGTGCGGCGTGAAAATCACTGGGAAAACTTCAACCGGTACATTATCACCACGTGGGTCGGGCGAAGAGAATTCGTGATGCCGCGATAAGGTCCACCGAGTCGCGCGGTTTTCTCAGCAAAGTTTCTCGCAGTTTTCTCGCTTTCACGTGACGCGCAGCGGGAGTTGGTGAAATCCAAATTTGCACATTACGCTTTACAAGGGGAAAAAAACCACCTGCAAGCGAGTACTCCGTTTTTTCCATTTCAAACGAGTAAACCGCACGACATTAAATTCGAATTAATTATTTACACGGTACCACCTTATTTCCTCATTCAGGCGCGCGTGTTTGTGTTTATGTGAGTGTGTGTGTGTGTGTTGGTGTGTTTGTGTTTGTGTGTCCGCGTGTGTGTGTGTTTGTTTATAATCTACTCGAATACAACACTAGTGTATGTTTAATAACATGTAGTACTCGTCCAGTCGAGGCAGTGCGAGTGGAAAACACACAACCGAGCATGCGAAATAAACGTTCGCGTAAATACTATTTCGGGAACGCCAGAGATTTCAATTAAGTACAGTTTTCTTTTTTTTTCGTTATAAAAGCGTACACCCGACGCATTAAAACGATCCGAATACGATTCTTTACGGATTCCGTCCAACAATAAACGGCCAGCAGCGCTTCGGTAGTTGTAATAATAAACCGCAAGAGTAAAACAATATTGTATTCGCATTGTAACACTTTATGTACACAACAATAGTGCATAACACCACCGAATGCTATTAAAATAAATGTACTAAAACTAATATGAACGGGAAAAAATAAACAAACCACCGCCTCGCGTGTTATCATTCTATTTACATTTAAAATAAACGAACCATTTTTTTTTTTTTTAGTTTCTCATTCATAAATAATAACTTATTAGAACAGTAAAATATTTAACGCGCCGTCTTAACTCTTCACATCACCGCATTACGAGTGTGATTATTTGATACTGAAGTGCGTATACGGGAATGTGGTCGTAACAAAGTATATAGTGGGGGGGCTCGTTGACATTTTTATCGCTGAAACTGAAACGCACCGTTCGAAGAAAACGAAATGGGCAGCAGCGGCTGCTAAAGTAATTTTTGGCGTTTTAACGGGAACAGAGGTTTCGTGAACCGTTCTCCGACTGCGCCTTCGCGGCGTGATGATGGATCACCATGTGCATGCATAGCTCGTGATCTCGCGTGTCTCCCCAACCGCCGAAGCTCAAGGTCGGCATCTGTTTAGCCCGCTCTAATGTCACGTCCACCGTTTCCGGGTACAAACTTAAAGCGTTAAGATCCTGTTTAAGCTTGGCAACGTGTGACATATCCGTGCACTTATTCCCGTGATGCAAACCACTGTACAGACCGAAAGTAAATGTAAAACATTAAAATACAAAATAATATGCATTGGTACATTTGTTTATTTTGTTTGGTGTTCTCGTAAGAAATACTGAGCCTCGCTGAGATGACTCGTAATGTAATAGAAATGTTTTCATACGAAAATAAACTATAATCACGTACATCTATGTAGTATGCTAATTACTAAAGTAATCGTTGTGATGAAATAAGTAAAACAGATTCTTAAAAAATGTTATAATCGCAATACTAAAAATATCAATAACAATATCATTAAAATGTTCAAGTCAATTAAATAATGTATTATCTTTTGAGTTATGCATTTAATTATGCACAGGGTGTTCCACCGAGGATTTACACATTGCGATAACTCCTGAGATAAAGAAGATATTTAAATTCTATTTTTCATCCAAGACTAATAGAGACAAGGACTATAAATATATCAAATCTTAAATAAATTTAACGGTTGGGTAAGAAAGTTAAAAAATTATGTTCCACTACTACATGGTAATTAATAATAAACAATTTTTCTGGGAACTAAAATAATGATAAGAAATCTTGTGATAAATGAAAATAAAATGTTGAAACGCCAACATTTGTGTAGAATTTAATTCTATAAAATCACCATCTTACATTTTTTCGAAAATAACGAAATAAAAAAATTATTATTTTTCACTGTATTACCAAAACTTTAAATTAATTTAAAATTTGAAATATTTGTTACCCTTCTTGCCGTTAGACTTATACAAAAAACAGCATTTGAATATCTTCATTATCTTAGGAGTTATCGTAATGGGAAAATCATCGGCGGGACACCCTGTATACATAATTTTAAATTGTTTCTAACACAAAAACACAGTTAATTATATGCAATTCTACTAGTTTTTTACTACACGATTAGTTTTTACTATTTTGCGCACATTTTCTTCCTTGTTACACTGGTCTCGAACTACACTAGTACTGCGAACTAGGCGCAAAGTCTAAGAAGTATAAAATCTATATTCTTTTACAGCGCTTTTAGGTGTAAGGTGTAAGTCTTCATAAACTTACAGTCAGGTATGGTGACGATTGTAACACAAAAAAAAAAAATTAATAATGCTTATGTTAAAAATGCCTACAAACTAATCAGTGCAATCGTGGTGCAATGAAGTAATTACGCAATATGATAATCAATCGCACATATTGCATGCTCTAAAATCAATACCAAAAACTGAATACTAGTCAGAGACACTATAATATTTTACAAATCCGCTGATTCAAAGCCAGTCATCTCACACCAAGGAATCTAAAAAAAAAAACCCAAAAACGATCATGATCCACCGGGCACCCTAACAAAATGTCATCATCTTCCACATTTCACAGGTAACCAACGCCAAACAGACTTTAGGAAGAAGCTACTTATAATATTGTGTACGGTTTGAAGTTTTTTTTTCCCGACTGCGTAGCGGCAATAGTATCATTTACCCACCCAATCTAAATGTATAATATTTTCACGAACGGGTCCTTAAGGTAGGTGGTTGAAATATAGTTAGTATTTATTAATAACCTACGAGTAGTTGAAATATTGCAACTCATTTAAATTTAATTGTTCCGTTACACAACACACTTAATTCGATCATGGAACATCAGCTCCTTCAAAGAAACCCTCATCGCACCGCCACTGATTGTGTACAACCGAACACACCGAGAAACATAGTTTTGATTAGATTCGAAACTTAGAAACGCTGACAGAACGGAAAGACTCGTTAACCTTCTTTACAAGTTCAAAATAAATTATAAACTGTAGTAATACAGCATAAAAAGTCTGGTTATTTTATTGCAATTAATGCGTTTGAGTTTCAATAGCTTTGATTTGGCTTTAGAGTCTATACTCTACACACTGTCTAACCCTATTTCCAACATTAATTTTATAAAACGTTATACTCTATTGCACTCACGAGAGCATCAAATTTATTTATTTTCTAAAATATTAAGACTTAAGTTGTTAACAGTAAAGTAATTGAAATTTCCACTGAGGAGTATACGAAAACGTGGTATTACTTTAATTAAATTAAACGCTTACCATTTTCCAATGTGGTAAGCTCGAGGATCTTGTAACGTGGACGTCCAAAACGTATGGCCAGGACATGCTTTCGTCATTCTCTGTAAACTCCAATCCCAATTGTAGTCGTCATAATAGCAAAATTTGTCAGCACATTGAACGAGTTCATTCCAAACTGAACGGTTAAACGACAAGCCCAAATTGCTTATCCAATTTGACACGTGTACCTAAGGATAAGACATAATACTAAAATAATTATACAAGCATAGAACAAAATTGATAAATGCAAAATGTAAAATATGAACGTCGACGATTTTTCCAAAGTCGTGTCGTGTCACATTTACGTACAACGCCCAAGGCAAGATTATAATTAAACGTCATCTTTAACCCATAACTTCATGGTAGTTTGAACAAATTTTCAATTTTTACATACAAGCTCACTATAGCCGCCCACTCTAGAAGGTTTTAAATTATTTATATCTGGTAGCATAGATTAAGTTCACGCTTCGGTACTTAAGCGCCCGAAGCAAATTCTGATTTTTACATTTGTCAAATAAAAAAATTATTAAACCCATTTTAAAAAAGACGTGTATACTATTGCATTATAAATATCGATGTTATCATTATAATTCAGTTGGGTACCATTACAAATCTTGTTGATATTTTTAAAAGTGGAAAATGTGGAATACTGCAAAGAAATAGTGTTTTCAGTGAATTGTGAGTACAATCTAGTATAGTATTTGAAAAGTAAGTTATAAGGGAACAAAATATATTATGTTAATCAAATACAATAATAATTGGAATGAAAGAATGTATAAGTAATAATTTGTATTTGTCTAAACTCGTTTAGCTCTTAGTTTTTACTTAACGTCTTACTTGAATTCATCACCATCAAAATTAATTTATTCAACTTGATTTAAAGTTAAATTAAAAATATGAAAGAAGAATCAACACTGATTTTTTAGAAAAATTTAGGAAACTGTAGTATTTGGCTTTGCAAACCAACAAACCAATACGTTTCAGGCTTTAAAGTTCGTTCTTTTATCAGGATAATTATTTAAGCGCTATACCACGCCGCCACGGTACACAGTTAATGAAACACCCCACAAAAACGGCCACATCCTATTCAATCTGTGTTTGCTACTAACTTATTAACCTACCACGCCACTACAAATCCTCGGTTTTCACTAATACCAAAACTTTTATTTCTGACAAAAACCTTTTGTTTTCAGTCTTATATACAAATAATTAGTTTTGTACAGAACATTTACTTAGACATTCGACAAGAACACGCTGTGTTCGAACCTGCTGTTGAGTCGTATTTTCTTAAACAATAAAAACCAATAATCTCGTTAATGAGACCCCCTTATCTTAGTCTCCTCGCTTGATCGACCAACATACATTCACGATTATCATAAACAATAAAACTCAAAACAATATTATAATCATTGAAATAACAATGCCGGTTTTCAAGCTTATTCGAAAACAAATAATCATGAAGTATTGTTTATTCGGCAATACATGAAATATAGGAACGACACTAATTACTAACATCATAAGTATTATAAGATCACGAGGTCTTAGTACTAATGACAGGGATGAAATCGGATAACAAAGGTGCCATCATCGGTGTTGATAGACGGTGACACATCTATATATTAGAGATTGTCTAGTGATAGTTTAATAATACATTTCAATCGGTTGGTCGATGGAATCTATAAATTATTGCGATCATCCGATTATCATCGTTGGTATGGTAAATTATACGATTATGCCCTCTAATTCGCCGCAGTAAAGTGACTTAATCTAGACCAGCGGTTCTCAACCGGGGGTCCGCGAGTAGCCATTAGGGGGTCCCCGGAAAAAAAAGCGTAATGGCGGAAAAATTGAAATTTGTTGTAATTATTTGAAATTACTTGTAAAACTAGTAGTGAAATATTGTAAATGTTGTAAATAGGTTTTTATATCCTGAATATCCTGAGCTTTCTTAAAAAGCACTAAATGTTTTACTACCGTTTACGAGCTCTGTATTAGTAGAGAGAGCCTTTTCGTCATACACATTTTTTTAAAAATAAGACTCTTGGTGAGTTCAGACTTACGAGTTTATTTATCATCCGTGGAGCCAGATTTCAAAAAGTTAAGTGCTAACAAACACATTAAGGATCACATTAAAATTACATTTTTAACTCAATATTATTTTTTATTATTATTTTTTTATTATTTTTTATTATTTATTTTTATATATACAATGAATTGTGCATGTTGATCAAAATAAATCAAATTTTTCATTATTAAACTTATTTCGTAAATTCATATATATCTTATGTAAAAATATATGACAAATTGGCATTTGGGGGTCCGTAAAGTAGTAGTGAGTGGTCAAGGGGTGCGTGAATGAAAAAAGGTTGAGAACCGCTGATCTAGACAAACAATAAAATAGTAATAACAATAAAAATAATATGCTTCGTGCTAGTACAATACCCGTGGTGGCTGTCTGGAAAGAACATCATTCGAGTGAACTCCCAATGAAAATATTTTGCTTTGGGGACAAGTCCGTTGCATTAGTCTCAGCATGTGAATGAAATCCTTTACAATGTAATGGTCTTCTTCGATAAATAATATCGAACCTGAGAGAACGTCAAAATTCGTTAATCGAAACACTTCCATTTCGGAAAAACCAAAAAGCTATAATGTCTATTAAAATTTAAATCTAAATCGACTAACTAACAGACGCCGTGTTTTGTTATAGAATGTGTCATATACAGATATTTTAAATGTTGGGAAGAGTCACATTAAAAAATTATATATATTTGAAATCAAAATATGTAGGGGATGATCTTACGAAATCCCCAATAATTTTCTTAAAAATTGCAAAAAATTGGCAAAATTTACTCAGAATTGTTTTTTCAAGAAAAATGTTTTCATATTTAAAAGATCAATACAGCAATATCATTCACCAATCCTTGTACCTCACCCAACCGTGGAGTCTTTATTGACCTAGGAATTTCGTCCTTTATTATTGTCTTTTTAGAGAAACCTTACGAAAATAAATTGTGAACAATTCTTAAATGTTAACTATTTTCAAGTAAGCATATAACTATAAACTACTGTACGTGTAGTAAAAGAAAGAAGTTCAAGGTGAGGGGGTAGTTGAAACCCAACCTTCCCCTCCACGTGTGTACACCACTGATTATATTGGAGTTATATATACGTAGGTTCACATTGATTAATTATTATTATTGTTATTATGTACATGATGTGTACATACTCGTATGCTTAGTGTTCAATATAATTACGCGCGGGCACTCGACGGTACAGGAATGTGTGTTCAGGAATTCGGCGGCGCTATTTAAGTGCATTCGAAACACGCGTGGCTCGCGGTAAACTGTGTAACGTGCATTGTAATGACAGTTTATTGGTGGTTTGGATTTTCAGAAATCAAACGATGTCGAACGGAAATTCAAAGCAACCCAGCGCGACGGAACTAATTCGTAATGATAACTTATGTACAATATGTCGGTCGTCAGAAATACCTACGGCCGTACTTGACGCGGAAACCGTAAATACAATTCGAGATCTGAAAGACCGAGTGTGCGTGTAAAGTACACAGGGTGTCCCAGGGGGATCTACACATAGCGACATCTTCCATGTAAATAGAGATAATCAAATTCTGCTTTTTTTTATAAGCATCCCTGGGCAAGGCTATTTTGTTGACAAGAGTTTGGTAAATATAAGTGCATTATTAAATAAGTTAAATCATATTTTTACTTTATAACTTTCATAAGTTTCGATTAAAGTCATCTTACAGGGCTTATTTTTCTGAAAATTTGGACGGTTCAACTTTCAATTTTCATTAATTCGTGATTTTTAGTATTTTTTCTAGTTATCAATAAAATAGTGCAATAACATTACCAGCAAATTTTATCGGAAAAGAGACGAGGTGATAATAATTTACATTATTTCTTTAATGAAATGTGTAAATTCCGGTGGGACACCCTGTGGCCTGTATATATTTATATACAGGTACGTTATAGAACGTAATTTCTATTGTCTACATCAGAGCAATGGCCGTCCGTTGCTGATAATATTGGTGATATTATTATACAACAGAATCTCTATCACTCAGTGCTCTCCGGATGGAAGAAAAATGATTTCAGTTGTATGAAGAACGTCGTATTGTCAAAATGTCAAATGATTCCCAAGGGAGTTTTTTTTCGGCTTATCGGGTTTCGGGCAATCGACGTTCCACTGTATTGACTTATGGACGTCACTCGAATGATTCATTGGTGAGAGCTTTATGATATAGGTACAGTATAAATTACCACCAAGACAAGTGACCGAAAAAAAATGCAATCAAGTGAATAGTATATAATTGAGTTGCTGCTGAATAATATCGAATAACGAATTATTCCAGCAAAACCAATTTCTCAAAATGTAAATGAGGATAAAAAATTTGTTATCGGAATTACGGTTTGCGATTTTATAAAAAAATGTAATTCTAAATAGAGTACGAGTATGTCAATCAATCAAATGGTACTGAAAGATACAATTTTTCAACTTGTTCAGTTTTTTTTATGATGGAATTACTTACCGAAAAAAACTTAGAAATTATTTTAAATTGATCAAGAGACAAATGTACGTGTTTATTTAGGTATTTTAATATTATTAATCATGAACGATGACAATTATTATCCATTTTATCTTTTCAATTTTGTAATTATTAAAAAAAAAATGATTTACGAAATATTATAAAACAGGTACCTATGCTTTCGGAACATATACAAATCGTTTATTACGTGATAATAAAATACATTTGAGTGGTAATCACCATACCACACCGAGAATTCAATTTACCTGTATACTATACATCGAACTTGACTCGGAAGTAGTATGAGATTGTTAATTATCATTGCTTTCAAAATTATACAAATAATACGATAGTCGCACGGTGCTATAACATACAGGGGACAAATGCATCGAGACACCCTGTATATATATGTAATATATATATATATTTATTTAATATATTCATATTAATATTACAAACGTATGATAATTATCGTCGTACGAGCACGCGACTATAATAATCGTATCAAATTGAATTTACCCGTATAATATCTGATGGCTGCCAACCGATCGAACACCGTGTTCATTTTCCACCACCAATGGTGCTTGACTTGAGTCGTTGTTGCGTTTCGATAATTGCCGTGCAGATCGGGGCACATGGCGTTGGTGCAGTTCATTTGAATCGCTCTGAAACACACACCGCGTGCCACCGTCGATGTACATGGTATTACTTTTCAATTTCGCTGTACGGTCCATAAGAGGTCTCCATGATTCGAAACACTTAATTATTCAAACAAAGACGATTACTACTGACGACGAATCAATAGATATTTCTCCCTCACCCACCCCCGGTCAATATGGCCAGTCGAGTTCAAAAAAAAAAAAAACATGAGGTCAAACCGCGTATAGAGTTTTCCGGACATTATTATAACTTTTATTATTACTACGGATGAACACCGAATGTATACAACAATGTACACGTACCAGCGTGATATAAACATGAAATTCTATAAATTATGTACCGAACGGGGTGGTTTTTTCGTTTTGTTTTTCTTTTCGATGACCGTTTACGAACAGCGGATCATATAGATACGGAACGACGTCACCGTATATACCTATACAAGACAATAACGTGTATAAAGCATAAAAATCGTCTGCGAGGAGCCCTCTTACCCCGCACAGCAGTTAAGTAGCAGGTATTGTTAGCTCACTCGGCCCGCGTGATTCTCTGGGGACAATCGTTCGGCGACGGCCCGGGAAACGCATCCGTGTATATTTGTGTCGAGTATGGAAAGTATATTTCCATCGTTTTGCAAAAGTCTATCGAACGCACCAAGTCGTTGATCCGCACGTCGTAATAGTCGTGGCTGAATATCAACAAGACGTCCTCGATGCCGCTAGCTTGTGACAGACTGTTAATGGTTTCGGTCAGATAGTTGATGCGGGTGTGCACCTGGAAAACGAACGCGAGCGTTTTGCTAATAACTTTATTATTACTCCGGGAACATACACCGGGAACGCCGAATGGGCAGCTTTAAGTTACTGTCAGTTTTTAGACCTTTAAAATCAAGCGGGCCAGAGAGCAAAAACTAAAACTGTAAGACCGAACTGCGCAACGTATACGACGTAGTAAAAAATAAAAAAAATAGCCCAAGTATGGCATATTAAATATAAACATACTTTTTTTTGTATAGGTAATTGCCTTAAGCATCTTTATTTGAACGACAAGTAGTCTTTATAAATTCAACAAAATGTAAATAAAAAGTAAACTGTATACAAAATAAGTGATTAATATTAATATATAACACACATTGTATACCTGGACGACGTATTTGGGGTCGATTCCCCAATAAGATTACTATTTTCCTTATTTAAATCAGCTTTCTGTTAAACTTTTTTGTTTTAATGGTTAAGGGATATTTAAAAACTTTAAAACTACGAGATAAAAAGTTGGGTGAAATGCCAAACAAGAGATTTTGTGAGATTTAATTCTCAATAAGTGACCATAACCTTCTACTATAATATCGTCACTGAATACTGATCGTCCACCAATCCACAATGCAGTGGTATATATAGGATTTTTAAAAGCTGGGAAGGGGCTAAAGGAATCAAGGCGTTTTGAATAAATAAAATTTTCAGGAAGAAAATAAGTACGGACTTGTATATATTATATGAAACTATGGACACGCAGCAAAATGAATATGCATCTTAGCATAAAGAGCAGATTATTTATACCAACTTAAAAATAACCAATAGTTTATATCTTATTGAGCCCCGTATACGTTCGCCACTGTAACTGCCCACCCACCCTTCTATTACCACATTCGAGACAAAAATAAATAACTAAGGGAAATATGAACAGTGAACACGAGACCAAATATTTGTAATATAAATCGTATACTGGTACGTACTTGTATCACGACGATTAAAGAATCGTTTTTTAAAGGACCGTATACGTCGCGATTACGTATCGTTTGCTCGCAGTTCAGTCGTTCGACGACCCTTTTCAACAATCGTCCGCTGCCAAAACCCAGGTCTTCTCCATCATCGCCGTCAAGCGTTGTGCAATTGACGATTTTCAATCGATTTTGGTACAGCTAATTCGTAAAACAGTATTAAAATAATAATATTCCTTCGCGAAAACAATGGCAAGTCTAGTAACACGCAATACCAACGTGTTTCAATAACGTAGGAGAGATTCGGGGAGATCCGAGCATTATTCAACGTATACCTACTTATACGCTCACAAAATCACATATTTGTCGTGCGTCTGAACGGTTTGATAATATTGATGACATGATGTTCTAATAGCACGATACACGCTGTATAGTGGATCGATAATTATTATTCAATATTCACTGATAGGCCCACGTTGTGTGAAAAAATCGACACAGTCATAACTCATGAGTTATAATTGTTATTATTTTATTAACTGTTAAGTTAAGAATGCGTATTTAATGTAGGTATTTTAATTTTGAGTACACGACTTTGTTACATCAGTGATATAAGCGGGATACGCGGATGGAGCTGCCGCGAGCGTATGAACTATTTTTTGGAAATGTTTTTCATGCATGTTTTTTCAGCTGGAACCCTTTTTGCAATTTTTTTTAGAAATATACAACGTTTATCAGTATTATGTAGAGATTATAAATCCATATTTATCAATTATTGCTGGAAAGAATACAACTCTAAAGACTATACGTGTAAGCATAATAATAATAATAATAATAATAATAATGAAATTGTCAGTAAAACTAATGCCAATAATGAACACTATAATGATCCTTAAATCCTTTAGTTTTATTTTTTATACGGAAATAATAATAATAAATGAATAAAAGACTAAGGGAAATTTAAAAGCTTTAATAATCGATGAAATCAGCACGGGAAGTGCGGGACTCTTTAACTAATTTTTTTTTTCATAATTAAACGACGTTCACCTACTTTAATTTTGCCAGCTCTAGCGTAGAACATAGTTCATGTATTGGCCATAATAATATTGCGCATACGACAGATAGCAAATAAAACCATGCGCATCACGAACACCACCGAATAACTATAACCAGTCAAAGTTCAAATAAGATAAAAGTCGGGGGTCCCTACACGTAATATATATGTGTACACCTACCAGACGCGCAACACGCGGGGCCCGAGGGCAATAATTTAAAATAGAAACAGCAGGGGATAAACGATCGTTGTGTTATTACTTATTGAGTCTATAATATGAAACACTCCGAAATCATTGTTACCTCTTCTCCGTGTACCCTCTTCCCTTCTCTAGACTTCAGAGGACAGGAGAACGAGGACTGTACTGTGAATATAATACCTACACAAAACAAAATATATTATACAGCCCATTTCTTTATTTCATTTCATTTTGAGTGAATTCGTTCTCGATTTCGTTTCGTGTGTGTGTGTGTGTGTGTGTGTGTGTGTGTGTGTGTGTGTGTGTGTGTGTGTGTGCGTGCGTGCGTGCGTGTGTGTGTGGGTGTTTGCGCGCGCGCGTGCGTAATACGAACAAATATAATGCTCGGGTTGTTATGTCGAGATCGATCATGAGCTCTCATTCTTTTTTAATACGCCCACGGTGAGTGTATTCTGTTTTTATATTTACTCAAGCCAAACGTTTGTTTTTGTGCTTTATAAACACACACATGTATATACGTAGTACGTATATAACTTGAATTTTATCTCGTCTTTGATGGTAAAAATATAATGCGCAATCGCCATAGCAATCGTACACAGAGAGATGATACGTATTCATAATTCTTTATCGTGATCTATTATTCGCACGAAGTAGAATAAGGACGAGAAGTTTTAATTACCATCAGCGAATGGAATCGGTCAAATACTTGATATTAGAGGGTCAATAGTGTTCATATATCACGGGAACTCGTTATCGCAGTCCATCCCATGTGATCCTGCTAGGTACAATATAGCCATGTGAGTTATTGATTTCTATTGAAGTTTAAACTTCAAACGTTCAAAGTAATTAAAAAAATTGTGGGCAGCGACAAGTGCTTGTTGTTTGTTAAAAATGAACTCCTTCTCGCACAGGATACTGAAGTTATGGGATGTGAAATCAAATTTAAACTATTCTACGTAAAGCAATGGAATGAATTATTTTCATCATTTTATACCAACTTGAAAACAATAATAAATTGTCACACTCAAAAAATGGTTCTAAGTTTGTGATTAGAATGGTACTTACATTAAGTATATTAATTCCAGATTAGCATAATTCATAGCAACGTAAAATAAGAAAACAATCATCATTGCCTATATACTCCTGGAAACAATCAGATATAAAATAAAGTTTTATTTTCTTTATGAAAAGATTTAATCCAGTTGATCATCATGATTTTTAGTATTATGTCAATTTGCCATAAATAATTGAATTATTTATTTTCATCATAAGAAATATTATCGTAAATACGGATACGACCGGAAGATATCAAAAATAAATGTTTTCGAAATTGCTTAGCTTTTTTTCAATATTTTTTATCGACTTTTGCGAAGACTTCTTAGATATTTAAAAAAAATAAGACCATCGTTTAAAGTACCATGTGTGTCGAATTTTCAATCTATATAGAGAGACTACGTAAAACTTTCGGACCCCTCTTTTTTCACCTCATCTTTTCATAAAAAGAAATTCACCTCACGACCTCACCAATAGCTGTCTCGTGCGATAATCGATTTATCGTTCGGTATTTATACTGTAGTTTGTAATATATATATAATAGTATTATATACGAGTATGTTATATAATATATGGTCATTGCTTACGCTAAACTATTTTCATTATAAAATCACTGAACCCAATTTCACGGTTTATGGAGGAAAGGGAGGTGGAAAAAAGGAGTCTAAAATTAAACCAATCTTCAATGTGTAATGGTATAACGTTTATAGATAACAGATACACAATAGGTACGTACCTCGTCGTCCGTCTCCAAAGCGCTTTCGGTTACGTTTTTCGACTTCTTCGCGCTTTTATGTGGATGAAATAATTTTGACCAATCCTTGTGACTCAGCGCAATGATAAATGTTATCAATACCAAGCCAAATACGAAAATCCACCGACGTAAGCACCGACTGGATGTTCGTTTCATGACTCTTTGCATAATAGGATTAAGCTCGCCAGTCGCCTATCAAAATAATAATTGTTTTTAAGTCCTACTAAACAGATTTTGTTAATGGAACGAACATTTTTCCTCTCGTTTTTCTCAATTCAACATTTCAATAAAAACATTTAGGACTTTTGTAACGGAATTAACTTGTTTATGTTCATCGAACGATTTGTAAAAGCTCACCCCGAATGTTGTATTTAATTATCCTTGTGTAACGTATAAAAATTCCGACTGACATGTAATGCAATTAATAAAAAATAAAACCAGACAACCCACTATATATAGTTAATATTAGTGAGCAGTATTGATCAGACATGCCATTAAGACGAGGCTGACTAGATTATAGATGCAGCTGCATGATATTGTTAAAATTTCAAACGACGAACCATTGCGCGTTGAAAAACCATACTTGAAGTAAGTATATTTTTTCTTTCATCGTGGAGAATAATTAATTACATAAATCTAATATTTCAGTCCAACTCCATTTCAGTTCCATTTTTAGGCTAAATCTATTAAATTCGTACGGTTATATAAGGTCCGTTACACAATATTATTTATTTTGTTTTGACATAATAATCTATTGCAATAAATTTTACGTCCCAATTTTGTAGCTTTACGATCAATACTTTCTTAACTGTGACAATAAGTAACTATAACTAATTGGTATGTGACGGATAGAATTTACCGATTTTCTATATATTGACAAACATAAGCAATTTGGTAGATTAGACGAACTGGGAATTATATACATGTCATGAACAGTAATAAAAATAATTATTATTTTTGAATGCTTAATACAACTATGAGTAAATACTACTCGTATTATAATACTTGGTTTTTTTTTAATATTTTACGATCTTTACGCCATGAAATCAACAACAACTAGATATTAGATATGAAACTATTTTTTTTACATATTTAATTATGATTGAAATAATTATGAATATTCTGATAACTTTGCTATTTAAAATAAAAAATTGATTGAATAACCATGAATAAAAAAATGTAATTAAAAATAAAGATAATTGTGTAATTAGATAAATTTAATTTTTATTTATTTTGTTGTCAACGTATAATTACATCATCATTAGCTAATATTAAATTAGTATATGTATAGGTGATGTTTAATTAGAATATGAGTATTTAAATAGTATATTAATAATTAGTAATGATAAATGATAAATGCATACCGGTACTATAATCGGGCCATTTCCTTAAAAAATGTTAACATCTTCGGTTGGAGCTTTGGAATTTATTATTTTGTACTGTGTTATAATTATTTCCTATGCAGAAGTATGGAACAATTATCTGTACTAACTTTTTTCGTTTGTAATATTGAAAACACACTTAGTTTAAAATACAGATATTTAGGTACATAATATAGGCATTTCAATAACAATTAAAAATACATGTAATGAATAACTTACTTACCTAGTACAATATACAGAGGATATGTCCGGTTGTTGCACTAAATGGTCATACTGTAAAATTATTGTATACACGTGATTTCGTGATATCATTGTATCACTACTTTTCGCGGCATTATTTGTGGTACTATATATTATATTATACGAGCTGTCCCAACACGGCGTTGCCCGCGTATAATTATAAATTTATTAAGCTATTTATTATGCTTTAAAAAAATTAGGAGAGTGTTCAAGTATAGACACATCACATACAGCTTTTCAGCTTCCATTTTCCAAATTCCATTCATAATTCAGTGTTTATCAAAGCTTTACATGTGATTGAGAAGTTTTTTCTTTAACTTTACCACTATCTATAGCACTACAAAAAGTTAATATTGATTTGTCATATACTCATATTGTTATGAGCGAGGAACAGATGCATGTCGAATATTTAAAGAAATTCGAGAAAATGCCGATGTTGAGTTTAAACAAATATTTTTTTAATTCAGAAGAATCTATGTTAGAAGGAGTTATTGAAGTACCAAGAACTGTAGGTCGACAAACAGCACTTAATAATATTCTACGCGGTTTGTTATTCGTGTACCGCACGAAAATAACAAACCAAACTCAATCGGTGTTGCAATCGCGGGTCACCGATTACCTGCGACTGGTTTTATTACCACCAGTTATATAGTTGATTGTAATTGTGGAATTGTGAATTCCACGTACTATTAGCACAATCAATACACCGATAAACAGCGATTAACAATCGGGAAAAAAAATACATATATATAGCTATATAAAATGTATACAATCTTTAAAAAACACCCCCTTTTACCCCCTTAGAGTTCGAATTTTGAAAAATCCTTTCTTAGTGCGCCCCTACATTGCTCAAGGAACCTCTGTAGAAAATTTCAAGTCTCTAGACCCAGTGGTTTGCTCTGGGCGTTGATGAGTGAATAGGGGCGGTCTCCTAAATGTATATAGATTATTGATATAGGCTTTATGCTTATCAAAAAAATAATAAAATTAATTAAACTAAATAATTAAAGTACCTATTTCTCATAATAAATTCATATTTCAAATGATTCTTTATTATACAGTGGATCATTGAGTATTAAAGAAGCTAAACTTTAAATTTTTATTATTATTATTAAGTTTAAAACTGAAATTTTATTTAAAAACAATTAATTATTGTTTTAAAAGATTTTAATTTCATTTTTTATTTAATTCATTTTGTTTTTATAATATGAACTTGTTTCAAATATGTGGAACTTACCCATATTTTATTGTTTATACTTTATTGTTTGTTACAAAAAGTCATTAGTTATTTTATTTCAATATTTTGTTATATTTATAAAATAAAGTGTTTTTTATTTAATTTTTTATTATTATTATTAAGTTTAAAACTGATATTATATTTTAAAAAAAATGTATTATTATGTATTAAAAGATTTTACTTTCATTTATATTTTATTGATTTTGTTTTTATATGAACTTGTATCTAACACCTATGTAGAACCTACCCACATAATGTTGTATAGTTTATTGATGTTAAAAAAAATAATATCAAGAAAAAGTATATAGATAAAAAGTTGTATTTATTTATTTATCAAGAATAATAATATTGTTATTATTTTGGAACACACACTCTTTTAAAAATATATAAAATTAAGTTAAACAATATATCTAATAGAAACATTTTATAAGTAATTTTATTAAATATTTATCAATTATAAGTTTGTAAATAATATTTTGGTGCAACAACCAGACATCTCCAAAGTTTTATTTTTTGGTTTTGGCTATTTAATTTTTTTTTTTTCACCATGTAAGTTCTAGTCTCTATTATAATCATGAAAATTAAGTCAAAATATGATTTTTGTTAAATTTTAAAGTTTTAATTTGAATTTTAAAATAGTTTTTTGTTCCTCCTGAAAAATGTAATTAATTGGAGATGTCCGGTTGTTGCCCCCAGGTCTTCAATTATAATAATTATTATGTAATCATCAGTAAACTATATTAAGGGACCCACATAAATTAAAAATGTAAGAAGATGTACTCTGGTGGGCAACATTCCTATAAGTGAATATAAATATTTTCATACAGAAAATTATATGTATAACTTTAATCTATTGCGTTGTGTTATCGCAGTAATATATATACTAAATTATTTCACAATAGGACACTGTATAATTGTATTTCATTCAATTTTCAAATAAATATTATACGTATGTTGATAAAAATAAAATCATTATCCAAGAGAGTCAGATGAGTCACAGGGATAAGTAAATCGTACAGGCTAATTGTTCTTTTAAATTTGTTATTAATATACTTTGTAACATTGGCTTTAAATAACGATTCTGAGCGAAGGAGATCCAGTAGATCAGCTTTTGTATCAAAAAATAGTTTATATTTCTATAATCGTCAAATACCTAATCATTTTGTTAAAGACTTTTCCTTTGAAACTTAATTTAATTGATTTAATAAAAACAAAAGAAAAGTTTAAAGAAATTAAAAAACCGATGGAACTCCTAGGTTGGGTGATATACGGGAATGGGTGATTGATATTGCTGTATTTTTGGTTTTTTTTTTGGTCTTTTAAATTTATTTGAAACTAATGTAAAATTGTTTATTGCTCTTGAAAACACGACTCTAAGTAAAATAAGTCGGTTGGATCAGTAAATATTTCTAAAGATAGTTGATACTCAACACACATATATTAGTATAACTAAATTAATCAATAAAAAAGTGGTTGAACTTTTCCAAAAAAAAAAAATTATTTAAAAAATATGAAATGTTTATTAAATGCTAATATATGTATTCAATAAATGTTTAGAGCTGCTAATATTTGTAGATTAGCAACCAAATAACTAACATCGTGCGTCTAACTAATATTCGTTGAAGTACCCAATTTCGTCAAAGTTTCATTTTCTAACGGCTTATAAAATTTGTTTGCTACTCTCCGGCAAAATTTTTTCTTACTGGCTACAAAGAAAAACTTTGTATCCATGAAAAATAAGTAAGTAGATAGTGCGTAACGAAATATGACCGTGCATGGTTCGATTCTCGACCTGAGTTTAATTTTTTATCTGTTTTTCTCAATTAATCGAGATTTTTTTTCTCTTGTCTTACCTAAAATTCTATACCAAATTACTTAACAATTTATTTATTTATACCTAGATATATTATTTTTTAGCGTGGATGATATGTATCTAAGGAAAAATTATATGTGAAATATAAATCGAATTATAATATAATTCCACGCAACCACGCTTACATTGAAATATGATTATGACTACATCCAAAACGTTTGATAATACATTAATACATATTTTACTAACTAATTTATCATATGTAGATAATATGGCGATGATGTTATATTAGAGAAAATATATCATGATACCGGAAGTATCGAAACATTTTAATTGGTGTACTTTAAAGGATGACACGTGCATAGATTGAAACAAATTTAGTATAAATATGCTTAAACAAATTAAAGTCTCAATATATATTAACTATTAAAAAAAGGTAATAAACTGCCCATAAAGTATTCAAATTGCTATAACTCAGTCATATTTTAACTTAAAAATAAATTTAAACATGAAAGTGCATTCCGAATGGCGAATACAAAGAAAAATAATTTGTGGTAAAAAATGGGTCATGCCATTAAAAAAAAGTTCTGCCCATGTGCAAATTTACTTAACAGAAAAATACTTTAATTAGTAATTACCTATTCGAAAATCTGTATAGTTATGTTTATTAGCTAGCCAAAAAAAACAGAACACAAATATAATTAGTCTGAGTATGATAATCACGTGTTTTCACTTATCGTCAATCATTATCAGTAGGGTTCGAATTTGAAGGCAATATAATCAATAAAAAAAGCATTTAAAATGTAAAAAAATGACTAAAAAGTAGCATTTAGTTTATATAAAAAGCAATTACAAAATTTTCCAAAAAATTAAATACATTTTAGTTGAATACAGTTGAAATTCTGTTAAATAAAAAAAAATCTTTACCATTTACTTGGATAAACTGTCTTCAGTAAAACATTGACAGTTTGAGCTCAAAATATTTTTACACATAATCGACGAATGCGGACTTATGAACCATCTTCAATCTACGTGTTATAGACATATTTTAATCTTTAGATAGGTAGTATGGGTACTTCCAAAAATATTAAATAACTAGCCATATCAAATATTCGATAAGATGATAAAGTATCTATATCGATCTACCGTAATAAAACAAGTTCTTATACATTAAACACAACAATTAATTATAAAAAATAATAAAAAAAGGCATTTATAAATAAAATGCTTAAGTAAAAAAGGTAAAAAAGACGAAAAAAAATTCATCCATCATCTAGATATTAAATGAAACATATTTTTTTATAAAATTTTTTTTTCTATTATTCTTTTAAACAAATTGGCTTTCGCCTTCAAATCCGAACCCTAGTTATCACACTAAATAGTTACTTGAAATTTTTCAGAAAATTAAAGTCTTGGCAACAAATTGCCAAATAAAGTGGTAGATAATATTAAATTATAATTGCATCTCCAAAAAATGTTCTCTTGGTTTTTCAATAGATCAAAATTAGTCTTTTAATATTTAGTGATAATATTCTCAGTAGGTACTGCTAAAAACTAAATTATATTTTACAAATTGTATGTAATGACAGAAACTTTTTGTCTAGGCCTGAATTCAATTTAAGAAAATAATAATACACATGTAAACTGCAAATACCTTAGGAATCGTTTTAAAATAAAACTTTTTCTTGCTAAATACTACGAATTTGTTCTAGATTGTATTTGTATTTCTGTTTCTAACTCTTATCATTTGATACAAATCATAATTCTCGGATGGCCAGGAACGATTTCACTTATACATTATATAAATAATTGAAAACAATATTATTTCCAAGGACATCGCGTATAAACGATCTTTATTGTATTGATTAAAACAATTAATATGAAATAGTTTTAAGTACCATTTATAATTTATATATATATATATATATATATATGTAAATATGTTATTATTTTCAATACCTTTTGTTACTGCACTACTGATTAAAACCATAAATGTCCTTTGAACAATTAAAACTTATATGAAATTAATATATAAAAAATCGCTCACTGTTTTAAAAATAAATATTTTAATTGAAAATTGGAAAAAAAATGGAGTGCGGACCGATATTACCCAAATATTAAAGGTAATATCATAAAAACCTATATTTTACACCCACCCACCTGAAAAAAGTGCATTATAATTTATCAAACCTACTATACGTATTGATTTAATAATAATATTTAAAACTATTATTATTATATTTATATAATGCTAAAATATAAGTATTCATTTTATATTACACATCATTACAGCTGGATATTTTTAGATAAAAACTCACTTTACATCTCAGTGAAAATCATACGAAGGATTTTTTTATTAATCTATTTTGACGAAAATATTATTGTTTCACAGTTGTTGTTGTTGTATTTAATATTGTATAAAAAACAAATAAATAAAGTAGAAAAAATAATTAGATAAGAGTTTTCAAAGTTATAATCTATTATGGCAATAACTGAATAGGTATAAATAATTGACAGTATATAAAAAATATTTTTTATCTTTGACATTAAAAAAATATTTTAAAATAACTAAAACTTAATTTTATATTATTCCGTTTTTGGTAGGCACCACCACCTAATACATCATGTTCATAGAATTTATATTCTGCAATATTTCTAATAGAAATATTATTCTTTTACAAGAATTATATTTATTTCTGATTTATACATAAAAATATAATCTGTAAACATTCTTTATTTATTTTTATATTATGTAAAAATACTAATAATTATAATATGTTACAATTATTTTCTCATCTTGAGTTTATATACCTAAAATACTAGGTACGATGCCCTCATTTTTAACAGTTTTAATGGTTTTATTTTTAAATGGTGTTAAATAAAGTATGTACCGTTTTAAAAGTATGACATTTAATTTGCATATCTTATATTTATTTTATGAGTACCTTATAAGTTATGTCAACGACAGAAAACTATCCAATTTAATCCCGGATTTACAATATTAACTATGGGTTGTCTAGAAATATAAATACCACTTTTATAATAGATATATTTTATTAAACAAAATATTAATTAAAAAATCAGTTAGGTTAAATAAATGAAAAATATTTTAAAAGAAAGAGTTAATATTACATTTTAATCATCTTGATTACATCGTTTTTTTAAAAAAAATGTATACTACTTTTACTTTTATATATTTCTTTCAATTTATTAGATTAATATTTTAATATTTTGAAAACTATAAAAATTCAAACCATTAAAACATGAGAAAATTGAAAAATTTCATGAATTGTTTATCGATTTTGAGCACTTTTTATGACCTAAACTAAGATTGTACTATCATTTAGTAATGTAGTTTATGATAAAGATAATAATGTATATAACAGAACTTTTTCTAACAAATATTTATTACAATAACTATTAGTATAATCTGAAATGCTGAACGAAGTTTGGCTAAACATTTTTTAAAAATATGAAAGAACTTTCGTTATTATTTATTAATAACCTTCAAAACTAAAGGGTAAAAATGGCTTGATTTTTTATTAGTTCGAATAGGATTTTATTGTTTTAAATAATTAAACAATATCATTATGTTTTGATTGAAATCCGGAATAGCACATTATTACACAATTTATTTTATAATTTTAAAAATGATATAATATTTTGTATAATAGTATATAAATGGAAGTGTAATTTAAGGATCTTGCAGATATTATAAGCTCATAAAATGCCGGCGTTCAAATTGCTGCCCTATAGGGATAAGCCTAACTTGTTTATGTTAGATATTAAACTTCCTTGTTCGTCGATTATTACACCTATAAATGTTATTAAGCGACAAACTAACATCACATACCTATATTTATTTTAATGTCTAACAATCCTATATCCGAAGCAATTTTAAATTATTTCACTTGTAAACTTTAGATTTTGTTAAACGAATGTTGAGTGAAGTTTTTGTATATCTTATTAAGCCAGTTGTGCGCGGTTTTATAATATTTACTTGAGGTTCTGTACGACGCGATAAAGTTACTTTTGGATTTTACACGGATTATCTTTCTCTTTAAAAACTTTAACGGGACAGTAACGCGACAGTAAAAACGGTTATACTGTAAATAGCTTATTTCGTTGTCGGTTCGATCTGTACCGGGTGAACGATGAAACCGTCTGTCGGTCGGTCGCGGAATTCCTAACATTATGACGTCTAGCATGGTTTCTTAGTTTCGTGATTCCTCGCGTTTTGCCGATACACGCCGAAACAATAATTTATGCTCACGTGAAACCCATCTGCGCAGTGATATTCTTTACCTGGTGCACGTCGCCGACACGTGAACAATCGCACGGGACAACGAAACGGCAAACGGACCGACATGACGTACGACAGTCGACTGCGGTAACACGATGTAATAATACGAGCGTGTACCAATCGGACACCGATCGAAACCCGCGGAGTTGGCAAAACCGCACATGCGAACGACGCGAGCTATTGACGGGTTGCGGCAGCGTTTCGCGCGGAAGAGTCGATCACTATCGAACGAATTTGTTGCATTTATGGACTTGAAGCGGTAGGTATTACGCCGTCGACCGTTGTTCGTCGCGTAACACAATCACATGAAATATTATACTTATACGTGCGTACAAAATATGTTTTTCAAAGAACCGCGTACGGAAATCGCCGGTCGTGGTGTTCCCGCTCGTCCGGTGGACCCGTGGCGGAGACTTTGAGCGCACGGTGCCCGACAACTGCACGCCGTCGCGCTCAATTTGCGCGCGCCACGAACTGTTCGTTGCGATAATATTGTTCTGCGACCGCGGTGACGTGCCTATTTGAAAGTGCCCGCGAATACCGCGGTCAGTGAAGCTTTCGGCTGTTACGTTTTTTTTTCGAATACTTTTATACCGCGGTATCCGCGTGACCGCGCGCCGCGCCGCGGGATCGTCCACGGTCCGCGCGATTTCAATGTCGCGAGTGTCGTAATGTTATCGGCCCGTTTTGGCGACGCACGTGAGAAAACGCGACGCGTCGGAACGTGTGTTTAAAATCGTGTTTTCCGCATTAGTCGCGAGTAGCGTTTCCAGACAATATATGTAAATCGAGTGCGCGCCGAGAACGGAGCAGCAGTCGAGAAGCGTCGATAAAACACGAGGCAGAAAGAAAAAAGGCAAAGAATAAAGCCATTTCATCGTTTCGTCCGTCGCCGGACATTAAATGCACATTTAACAGCCAGTACGTAATATAATATAAGCGCGCGCGTATTGGCTCGAAATAATGTCACACGAGTCGTCGCAAACTGTGTTCAACTGAAAGTTTACGCCGGTACACTCGACCGATTAAAATAATTCTGTAGGCGGGTACCTTGTCATGTGTACAATACACAGCCGTACATGAAGTACGCACTTCTTTAACGTGATCGCTATATGCGCATCGGCGCTGTATTCGAATCGGATGATACGAAAGAAAACATTTACGAGGTGAATTGAAGTGTGGTCTTGTTCTTTTTTGCTAAAATGATTTTCTCTAGACGTTATACACGATACACCACTATAAGTATTACCTAATTATAATACATTATGTAAATAATATACTAAAACTCACTTGTTATTTTCGTGAAAAAAAATTAAATCTCGACGTATTTTTTATTTATTTATTAAGAAGTATTTCGTATACCAGCTGTATTCTATACACTCGCATATAATTATTTAAAAACTGAGGCTGTTAAAAATATTTTTATATCTCGAGTTATGTGATAAATAATTTTACAACTATAATATGTTCTCAATAAGTCCTTATTTATGAACTTTTAAATGATTCCTAACCCTCCTATTTTGTTAACTACCCACTATAAGAAAAAAGTTTTCGTTAAATTTGATTTTGAATACTCGACTTCTTCAGGCGAGGCAGAAAAATAATTTAAAAATTGAGTAGTTTTTTCGTTTGAAGTTGAATTAAAAAATGTACTTATCAAGAAAGTTCATACATTTAAATTGTATTGGGATCGACTGTTTATTTTAACAATAGGGTTTATAAAATATTAAGCAAAAACACCAAAAAAAAATTTGTAATAATTAAAATAAAAAATAACAAACATTCATTTCCGATGAAATAAATGTAAATTACGTCTTTTTTAGTTACTCTTTAAATTCTTGATATGATAGTTTCTTATACACTCAATTGAAAAAACATTAAAAATACCAATCAAATATAACCAAATACCAATCAAATGATTTGAATATTAAATGTATATCCATTAAATTCCATCTGATATAATGGTTCATTTCTGAGCATCATAAGGAATCACTATCTATGATTTTCAAAGACTTGCAATAGGAATTATTTTTGATTAAACCACACTCGAAGCTGATTTTATATTTTCTGATTCACCTACTTTCCACATTCTTCAGGGTCACATTTTTTTGTTTTGATTACAAATAAATACAACTTCACGATTGCCTTCCAGGATCAATCTTAGCTAATATTAAATCTGCAATCTTTTTACCGCTCCGAATTATATTCAGACGTTCTTTTGATGATGGCATTTTCCCGGGTATTTGGAAAATTTCTCTGTAAGCATCATTCACAAAACAGAAGAAAAAGATAGTATCCGAGCCCATCTCTATTTCAAGCCATTTTTCGAAGCTCTTTGTGTGTCTGATTGTCCAGAGTATTCAGTCTTCGGTTAACTCAATTTTTATTGACGAACAATATGGCTTTCGGCCCAATCGTTTTTCACTTCTCAGTAGTACCGTATTTCATAATATTACATTCTATGCGTGCTAGAAAACCATTCACAAATCGATGCTATTTTACGCACATATCTAAAGTCTTTTGACCAGGTAGATTATGTAGTTCTTATTAACATTCTTTATAAATCAGTATTTGATGAACCTCCGCTATCTTGGTTCAAATCCTAATTGAACTCGAAGATACAATGGGTAAAAGTTCTGGATTTTCGCTCAGCCATTGAGCACATAACTTCAGACGTACCGCAAAGTGGTCACATTTCTCCTACTACTTTTGGTTTGTTCCTTAATGGTTTGAATAATTCCCATAAACATTGCCGTTTTTCGACGATGATGCCAAAATACTTTTACAAATCGATTCTGAAGATGATTGCAATTCTGTAATATCTGCCTTCAAAATGAACTCATAGCTTATGGCTGGATAAAAGTCTTGAACTTTACTATCACTAAATATTAACAAATATCAGATAATTTCTATTACTAAACGTCAATCTCCCATCCTTTATTACTACTCTTTAAAATAACTATTCTGTAACAAGAGTGTCTATTAAGAAGAATCCAGGTATTCTCCTTACCTCTTCCTGAAGAGGTTTTTTTAGGATTTTTGGTAGAACTTCCAGGTTATCTGCTCTCTACGTTCCTTTACAGTCTAAATCACACCAACTATGGCCGTAACTAACTCATCCACCGTATGATGCGAACGAGAACCTCGCTAGCCTATAATACCACAATATTTTTAAAATTAATATAATTTAAACTTATTTTATTTTATTTTATTTAAAAATATATACGGAATAAGCCTTTTTGACAGTTAAAAATAAGAATAACAGGTTTACATATAAATTACAATAAATTATCAAAACAAAAAACAAAAAGAACTATTAAGAGCTAATTAAACAATGAAAGTGAAATAAAGAGTATTATACAAAAACAAACACACAGTTTCGATGCAGAATATAACAAAAAAATTTATTTGTGAAATATGTGAAGTGGTTAAATAAGAAAAGTGGGGTCCGTATTGGCATTTGACATCATATGTCTTAACGGCTCGTTAGACTAGTATTTGGTGGTACACAGAGGGACATGGAAAGTAGTTATGGAACGAGAGGTGCGTTGTGGAGCTTTCTTTAATCTACTGTCTCTTGGGCAACCACCCGTATAATGTAATGAAAATAAAAATACAAAGATTATTATTCATAAAAAAGTAGTAACTACTTATATTATACTTTTTTAATGATTTATTGAATGATTTATTTCTAAATGATTATTTGCCAAAATAAATAAATTTAGTATTCAGTGAAATAAATAAAAATTAAAGTAATATTTCCCAACTTTTATCAGTAATATTAAAAAAAGTATCTATAGATGTAAATAATTTTAAAATAGGAAAGTTTTCAAATAAACATCACTTTATCAAAAAAATCGCTGGAGTATAGTAAAATATCGATTTTTTATTTAGATAGATATGATATTAATATTTTTTAACAAAATTATCTTATTTTTTTTATAAATTATGAGTATCAGTGACTATAGTTTGTTACTAGGCATTGGTATATTATTAATTTACAAATACGGAAAAGTATAATTAAACAATGCAATATTGAAACTCTGCAATAATTAAATTATACCTTACTTTTTTTTATCTATATCTAATAATATTTTATATAATATATGTCATTATTTATGGAAAATAAAATAATTATTAATTATAAGTAATAACTAAAAACAAATGTTATTAATACAATTTTTTTCACCTGGTATCTTTAGAGTTCAGCTGTTTTATGCTGAATAGATAATACTTTTGAACCATTGCAGATTCCATCTTCAAGGGTTAGGTTTTAACTCATAGATATTTGCATAATTTCGCTAATAAGGACTTATAATGATTCCCATATCTAAGTGTGAAACTGCAAATATCTAAATGAGGATACAACTTAGTACATTTAAATAATAAATTGAGTACTTTCGTCATGCTCGATGGGTCCATTTGGATCGGTTGCTGAACAATACCTTGGAAAATATTAATTATTTTGTTATTTCTTATTAATTTTTAAATAACTGAGGAATAACTCAATTTTTATTTGAAAAAAAAATTGGGTGGAAAAGGGTTCAAAGACTCTAGTGTCTGGTCAATTCATGAAAGTAGTTATTAAGTATAATATGATTATTCTAAATTTGAATAAATAATATATACAGTAACTATAAATGGATGTTATAATTTAAAGATATTTCTGAATAATATATGTATATATATTTATTTATATTTATATTATTTACGGTTTTAATCCCCTATATACTGATTCTAAAAATTAAAATTACATATTTACAATATAGTTACAAATATTTATGTTGCACTGGGTGATATTTTAAACGTTGATGGCTTGGTAAATTTATGTATTGTTGAAATATATATTTTGATATGTAATTTTTACAATACATCAATAAATAAATTATTATAATCAAAAGTTGTGAAACTTTTTTTAATTTGTATGCAAAAACATTATGCGAAGTATTCAATTCAAATATTGTATACAAATAATGTTTTTAAAAATACAAATTGACAAAGAAAATGTGTTTAACATTAAAAAATCACATTTTGCTCAATACAAGATCAAAAATGATGAAACTTCTAAGATAAAATATTATATTATTATATTAAACACTCGAAAGTAAATATTTAATTTTCATTAGTGTAGAAATCTATAAAATATTATATTGTTCAATATAGACGCTATTATTATTGGAAGATACATATTTTCCAAAAAATATTACACGTATTTACGTTTAATTCCATTGTCTACCTAAACAATTACTAAAATGTATTAAATGGCAAAGTTATTTAAAATCCGAAACATCTATATGGCTACAGAAAAGTGTGTCGTGATGTCTTGTAAAATGTTGTTAACCTATTGATTGCATTTTGCATCGATTAACAATTAATATATACCTTTGTAACGAGGTACTTGTGATAGAAGAAACTGATTTCTGGAGCTTTATTCTATAACATGTGTGATTGACACAATACCGTTGTCACTTGGTCAATTAATATCAATATGTCGTGCGCTTGTTAGTACATCCTAGTACAAACTACAGTAACGTTTATTACAGCTGTTAGAGGTCACACGTTGGCTGACTACTCAGTTAGTTTTTGCTAATCGTCCATAACACATGTGACCGTTCGGAAAACGTGCGTAAGTAAATTTATTTATAAAAACTATTATATCTATTTATATAGTAAACAATATTATATTTTTACTTTAACAAAAAAACCTGAATAACGAGTAAATTAATCTTATTTATACACAGATATTTTAACTAAAAATGTGTTTGGATACTACAATTATTGTTTTCGATATTCAATAAAACGAAAAATACATTTTTATTCTAAATGGAATAATAAATAGACGTTTTTACCGATAAAATAATATGCGTGACAATTATGTTCGTTTCTGAAATATTAATAATGTATAGTTCAAATATAATATTTATAATAAATTACTCATTACAAATTACAATAGCATAACACTTTAAGTCTGTAAGAAGAAACCATATATTTTGGGTTCAATGTCAAATTAATAAAAGCCATTAGAGTTGAAGTCAAACATGATATTATAAATTAGTCGTGTTTAAAGCCAATTTAGTAAGTACAACAATCGTGAAAGGCTCTACCGTGTATCCGTAACAAGTGCGTAATATTGACCAATGTGTTTATAGAATGATAATGATATTTATATGAAAGTTAAAGAAATGATTAATAATATATTATATTAGATATTCAGCTGCTTGATAAAAATATAGAAATAAAATTACTCAAAAGTAAAACGTGATTCATTTTATTTAAAATTATTAAAAGCAACATGATTTCTTTATGATTTAAATACAAATTAAGCGTTAGTCGATGAAAAATATTTTATATTATATATAATTACTGTAAGTCTTTGTAATCTACGGTCTACAAATTTCTGAGTTTAATACATCAATAGATGTATGAGTAATGTATTAATTTATTTGAAACATGAAATTTGTTTTAAAACTATTTGATTTAATATGTTTTATAATATATAAATAGCTTGTTAAATAAATGTATGATTCTTTAAGAGTACAGAAAATATGGTTTTTTTAGAATGAGCGACGGACTATCCGGCACCGATCATAGCTGGTTCAAGTATTTTCTAAATGCAATCAAATCAGTGTCGTCGTGCCGGAGTCAGTAAGTATATTATAATTTATTATAACATATTAAAAATGGTTTTCAGTTTTATGAAAACAAGTTAAAATAAGCATACCACACACGTACTTATTATAAGTTTAAATACATACAACGTATGTATGAACACGTGTGTATGGAGACAGATTATAAGCTTACAGATTTATACAAACATTTGAAAAATTTAACACTTTTAAACAATAAATTTGTTAAATACATTAAATTATATACTAAACAATACTAATATATAAATACAATTTTATTGATATTAGGAACGTCATGAAGACAACTCGAGATGTGTTGTGTGTTGTTTGTTACTTTAAACCCGACTTAACATCATACCATAAACTTCTCATATTATGTTGGATGAAAACCAAGAATGTTTTTTGCTATGATACTGCATTGATATCTTCATTTATGTTATGGTTGATCAAATACAGTTGGTGGCTGGCCAGATTCTTAAAAGAAAAGTGTTATTTTACTTTAAACTCGTTGGATCAAAAATTGAATCAGATTGAATCAGAGTTGGATGGTCCTAAAAGATCTGAAGTGAAATGTGAAGTACTTTATGACCCAGGACCTCAGTCTACTTTCATGGATGTAGTTTTTATACATGGACTAAGAGGTGACAAACTTAAAACATGGAAACAGGGTGTGTGGAAACAAGTAGTTCAAAAACCTGAACCCGTTGTTGTCAGGAGTTCGGGATTGTCAACTATCAACCAACTTGAAAAATTGGCCATGGACGAAGAGATTAAAGAGTTTACAAATTGTTGGCCTAGAGATTGGTTGCCACTGGATTGCCCATACGTTCGTGTTATAACTATAAGCTACAGTACCGACCCTTATTTGTGGAGACCTATATGGTTAAGAAAACCAGTAAGGTAAGAAGCTGCGTTTATTTTATTGTTATTTTTAATATACTAGTACTGTGTAATATTTATTTACACCGTATTTAATATTTACTGTAAAATTTTAATAACAAATAGAAAATATTTTCCTAATCTTATTAGCCTTGACTATAATAAATGTATGGCGTATAAGTACGCACCTAAACAATAAACAAACCTATAAATAGTGTTATTATAATGAAGGGCAACTGCCAAGGGAATATTGTTCCTACCCCTTACCATAGACTGTTAGAAGCCATTTTATAGTTTAATGTAATATGTTTACCAATTATTATAAGCAAAAGTATTGGCCCTCTAGACAAACTGCAGTGTTTTTTCTTGTTGTTTAATTCTATAAAATTGCGTACCTATTGTATATAATATAATCTACAAGCTAATATTGTTATAAAATACATTATAATACATAACAATAAAAATACGATATTTTATTATATTATTAGTTTTTATCATAAATATTGTACACAGGTTTACTCACCAACTATATGCCTAAATGTGTTACATTTCTCATCACTGTTATTTTAATATTGCACATAATCATAAGTTCAATTTCTTCATTAGATCTATGTTTTTAATCGAATAAAGCCGCACAGCCAATATCTAATATTCCCGATTCAATGTCCATTTTTGAGAACGAATTTTAAATTTAAAATTTTTTATCACACAATCATTTAAAATTAATTCATAACAACAAATTCCTCATAATTGTTAATACTTTTAATATCTAATATTCACTGTTATAACTATATTTTAATGTTGTAAAATATTATCAATTATCACTATCATTATTATTTATTCAAATCATGTAATATGAATACGGCCTAAATCCTAATGACACTGTGTAATTGCGTAACTGTTTAATTGCCTAATTGTATTTAAATATATCTAATTATTTTAACTGTTGAGCTATAATAGTTTATTCTAAAACTAAAAGTCAAAGATAATAGAAAATAAAATCTCAAATAAGTAGGTTTTTAGCATTTATAAATTTTTATTTAAAATACCCAGTATTTAATAAATTTATTTTAAGTATTTATCTAGTTATTGATCTCGCTAAATATGAAGTATTAACAGTTTTTGGTCATAAATTTACTTTTTAATGAGAAATTAGTTTCTTATATTATTACGTTGAAAGTTTTGAATTTAAAAATTATTAAGTGTCTTTTAATTTCTATTTAAATAAAATTATTATTTCATTATTTACAATCTTCAGATAATCATTAAAGTTTTTAAAACTTTTTATTTATTACATCTAAAATATATTTTAAAGTGCATTTAGATTAATTAATAATATACGCTTTTATAATTATTCATCAACTTATTTCAATATATCTATAGACTTTTTAACAATTCTAGTTAATACTATACAAATATGTAAATTAGGTACGTAATGTTCTTACAGAAAGTTAAATTTGTTTATACAATTTTGTTTTATAAAGGACAACAATGAAAGATAGAGGATTGGAAATGATATCACTTCTAAAAGATTTTCATGTCGGACACAATCCCATTACCTGGGTTGGTCATTCCAAAGGAGGATTGTTCATAAAACAAATATTAGTACACGGTATTAATTATTTAAATCATTTTGCGTGGGTATACATTTGGACTTCATACACATAATGAAATGCATGTAATTATATAATTTTAGCTAATGAAAACCAGCAAACCCACCGAATACTAACAAACACCAAAGGAATATTGTTTTATAGTGTTCCCCATAATGGATCTCCATTGGCCAACATAAAATTACCATTGTTTCAACGGTCAATTGAATTGCAAGAACTAGTAAATGGTAGGTAATAATATTAATATTTTAATCCATGATGTATTATAATGGTTATTGAATCATAATCATATTGTGTAATAAAGATACGCAAGACATACAAACACTACAGCAAACGTTTCACGAGATGATGAACAATAATAGAGAAGTACAAGTGAAAAGTTTTATTGAAACTAAGTTGACGTTGATGAAACTTATTTACTTGAGAATTGTTTCCATACAGTCTGCAGGTATATACATTATACTCTGAATATATAATAAATTATAAGATACATTTAAATATTTTATATTTACATTTATATTTATATTAATACCTATACACATAAAACTTATGAAATATTAAATTTCAATATGGACGAAAACCCGGTTTAAATAATTTGAAGCATTTAAACATACACGTTACCAGTTGTGTGATAAACAGTTTAGTACAATACCCAAGACAATTAGCTTTTTAATTTTTGTATATTATTATAAATTTAATAATTTTTAAATCGAAATTTCTCTAAAATGTATTTTGTATTGGGTACTACCGACTTATAAGTATTCCCAATGCTTGAATTTGGAAAATAAAACAACGGGGACCCACAAGCATAATAAAAATTGAGTTTTAATGAAATTATTTAACTCGTACCATACAATGCAGGGCTTTGTCTCCACTATCACTGTAAGTATTTTCCCCTTAATTTTCTAATATTATAAAATTTAAATAATAAATAAAAATTGTTGTCAAAATATTGATCAAAGTTAAATGATGGCAATACATAAGTTTGTGAATTTTTTAAAATTAACTCAATAAAAAAAAAAATTAAACAAAACCATTTTCCAATTTTTCAAAAAGGATATGCCGCTTTCCACTTTAAATTTATCATATATTATAATTGCCATTCCCATTCCCTTATGCCTCCTTTCTTACCATCCAATTGTAGCTCTAAATATTTTGATGTAATCAATAGGTAGGTACTTAATATAAATTTCGATATTGATTAATATTTCTTGAAGACATACTATATTTATATGTTATTATATATGTTTGTTAAAATATTTAACCAACAGGCCAAATTCGTTTATTGTTAATTCCATTAAGGACTTTGAAACCTACTGGGCCTCGAGTTTTTAATGAATTTAAAATCAATTTTTCACGTCCTTTTATGTAAAGAATAAAAAACTAATGGCTGGATTAAATTAATAATCAATGTACATCAGTTTTCTTTTTTCGATTTTGTGATATTTATATACCTAGTCAATATTGTAAACGTTGAAATACTTATTACATTTTATCCTTGATAAATGTTCGATCTTAGAGTTTAAGATTTAAGTATAGAAGTTATGATTCATGTATATGATTGTATATGAATAATGTCTAGAAATTATAATTCTTGTGGTACTTATGTAGTAAAAAACTAGTCATTATAATAGTCCCAGCTTATTTTTTAACACAACATATTAACATATACATCATAGACCATAGTATTCTATACACGTTACCTGTAAATGTATGATATAAACATTAACTGATTATTTTACATTTTTTCGTGGTTTTAGATCCTGGATTTGGAGATTTATACGGAGTACCTTTGGATCATCGAAATATTTGTAAACCAAAAAATAGGTGAGAAAACATGTAATTATTAAATTAATAAATTTCACATTAAATTACTTATTGTTAAAATTCTCTTTAATGAACATCGGGGGGGGGGGGGGGTGGTTGTTAAAGTTCTCGGCTATAAGGAATTTTACAAAAATACATAAATTTACTAAATACTGCTACGTATTTTTTACAACAAACAAATAATATCTATTATATGTATTACTTTTGGGTAAGTGAATGTAATATTATAGTTTATTATAAATAATTATAAGTTTTTTTTATGAATTTTAAAAATTATTAGTTTTGGGGGCAACATTTTTGAAGTCCGTGGGTACCTATAGTTGAAGAGTGGGCAGAATCCTCCCATTGAAACAAAAGATCTTTAGATTTTCAATAAAATTCTAACAATAAAGTTAATATAAAGTTTAAAATGTAAGTCCTTAAGAAAATACATGTCATATATAATCAAACCAAGATATAATATTACAGTTTATAGTACATATTATCATAGATTTACTTTTATTTTCCACAAATCGTCTATTACTACTTATTAGGTATACAATTATTATTATATACATAGAGTCTATTATCCACTAGTCAGAGTATTTCGTCTCACACGTATATATTTGAGAGAGAATTAAACTACTGAGAGTGTTTTCATTATTTTAGGTGGTACCCCTAGACTGAGTTATCACTTTATGAGATCTTATACTTTTAGAGTTAATTTTAGTATTTTATAATGAAATGAATCATTCACTATTTGCATGTTATTCAAAATACTTATAATGACAAAATATTATAGGAATTGCTTTCTGTATCAAGAATTGGTCAATATGATTCATTCATTAACACAATCAACACCAGAAGAAACAGCGTGTATTATGCATAATAAATAACAAAAACAACCGTAGTGACTTGGTAACAAGACATCATGCAGTATAAATGACAACAAAACACAACCACATAAATATATTTTGGATACAAGCAATGGTAAATTATTAATTATTATAGTATTCATAAAATAAAACCAACATATTTGTTCAGAACAACAAAGTAATATTTTATTAGTCGTGTTTCTTCCAAAAATATCACGCGCATTTTTAGATTCCATTATTGTCTTTTTATTTTTTATTACATAATTCATATAACCCATAGGTAATATTATATTAATAATTTTTTAACTAATGACTCAAAAACTGTATACCTAAATTTTACATAGTATCTTTAATTTATAAATGAACCCAATTCTGTTACTATTTACAGTAAAATATCATAGTCGAACTTAATTAAAAAAAAAGTTCTATTATAAAAATGATCAGGAATTGCAGTGATTGGAACAGCGATTTTTTGGATAAAGTACGAAACCTATCTTCTCAATGGCTGTACGCAGTCACTATTTTTATAAAAACTAAAAAAAAATTACCCAAAAGATACCCAAATGAAATGTAGCACACTAGCACCCAATATGAAGTTCCTATGTAAATTAAATCATAACTATATTTGGTTACCTATTGGCTATTAGTCTCCTGTCCACACAAAGAACGGACGATTTGGAAAGTTTTCGAAAAAAGAAGAAACAAATATTTACGATTTGCCATTAGAATGCAAATCAATTGTACTATATATTTATTTTTTAATTGCGTTATTATTAAATAACATGGCTGTGCCAAAAATATCGAATACTTATTATGTTATCGTTATATTGACCTTTTGATGTTTTTAATATCGAGTAGATTTAATTAAATGCTTATTTAAAGATACTTTACTAAGAAATAAGAATACGGTTGGCTAATTGACAATATACCTACTTGGAAAAGTGATTGATCTATATAAATAAAGTTTAAAACTACAGTAACCAAATTCTAAAACATGGTAATCAATATACAAACATGATTAATTGTAAAATGAATACAAAATTAAAATTAAGTACGTTGCAGATAGAACACTAATTATTATAGTTTGTATAATAATTAATAAATAAAAAAACGGGCAAAACTCATAGGTCGGATGAGATACAGGGATTGGTGAATGATATTGCTGTAATAGTATTTTTAACATGAAACCAATCTATCTACTATGTCCATTGCTCTCAAAAAGAAAACGATTCTGAGTGAAAGAAGTTGACGATCAGATAATATTTCTAAAGGTGGTCGATTTAGTAGTAGAAACCAATATCTGAACAACGTAGGTTGAACTTTTAATGTTAATCGTGTAATCAAAACTCGTTGAAATACTCAATTCTGTCAAAATTTCATTTTCTAAAGCTTTTAAAGTTGTTTGCGACTTTCTGGTAAAAAAATATTTATTGGCTACAAGGAAAATCTGATAAAAATATTGTACCAATGAATTATATAAACAAGTTGAGTTATTTTGCAATTTATTCTCGGTTATTCGAAAAACTGTTGAGAATTCAAAAAACTATCCCCTCCTCCCTTAAGTACCAGCTAAGCTAAATGTTCTTTCAGAAAAGTACCAGGTTTGTATACATCGAAGCAAGTCTTCTGGTCAAAGTCGTGAACAAAGGTCTCAGACATAAAAAATAAAATAAAAAGTAGAAACATATCATGATAAAACCAAATATAACCACTCCTTGTTTGTAATCTAAAACGTACAAACAGCATGTGGTACAATGTTATTATGAATACCATAGGGCATAGGTTAAATATATAAGGTATGCACTTATTATACTTAATATACCTACTTATTACTTATAAGTATATTTAATCTGTATGGTACAGGGACGTACACAGGGGGGTGTTTTGGGTGTTCAAACACCCCCCGAAATATTTGGTTTTTTGTATGGTTATTTATTTATTCAATTTTAATATTAATTTTTATATTATACTTTAATAGACAGATATAATATTACGTTGTGTTTGTGAAAAACCGACTAAAACAAAATAAAATATAATATATACTAACAAATTTATAAATAAAATAAAATGATACCTACTGTGTATTGAGTATTGACGTGGGACGTGGGTATAAAAGAATTCTAAAATGTACATGGACATGGGAAATACCTAAGCTATACAGACGGGACAATTACTGCGAATTGGAGTGTTAATATTAATGAATAATGACGTTTCTGTTATATTTTGTTATCGACATTATCGTTCATGTTTTTGTTTTGTATCTGAAACGAGGCACGAAAAGTGATAATATTATACTAATATAAAGTATGGAATCGTAAAAAAAAGAAACGCTCTACTTTCTTATTTCTCAACAAATAAAAATTCTCGAACTGAGAATAATGAGGTTCGTATTAGTTTTTATTTTTTTGTTTATTAATATTTTAACTTGTTTTCTAATGTTGATTGTTGCGCTATTTAGGCACCAGCAGAAATAGAAATTGAATGTTTAACATTGTTAAATGTACATAGAGACATAGAAGTTAATTGTGAAGATATTCTTAACATAATGGCTAAAACTTCACGAAAATTAGATTTAGTATTGTATTTTTTTTGTTAATATTATAAAAAAGTATTGTAAGTACTAAGTAAAGATAATTTTCTTAAAAAAATTTCGTATGTTTATTAAAAAAAAGTTCTACTTTTCAGCAACTGATTTTCAAAAACACCCCCCGAAACATTTTTCTGCAAACGTCTCTGGTATGGTAACACTACACTAACAGTACTAAAGCCCTTTTCACGTGATTAGTCACTGGACCATGGAAATATATCTAGCATAGGTATTAGTTTTATTATTGTTTTTGTCACGCATGCACGATGCACTCAACGTTTAGTTTTCAATGCGAGTAGATGCCATGGAAAGTTGAAAGTGTCCTTGTTCCGTCCGGCGGGTGGAATAGACGTCTTGTTTTCGGCCCTAAAACGGAAAAGACTTCTTTTCCGCCCTTCGCGCTAGGCAAAATGACCTAAAGATGATAAATATATATTGTGTATAGGTACTGGTACATGATTTACGTTGTATCTAATATGTCATGTCCAGGTAGATGAGTTGCTCTGTACTGTTCTTGCCACGGTAACACTGGTGTCTGGGTACTTATTAGTAATTACCACTGTCACAGAAATAAATATAAGAGGCGTGACTGAAAAAATATGTACTATAATATAAATTACCTTTAGCACTTAGCGTCTTAGCAGCAGCAAACAATAATAATAATACAAATTTTAACAATGACGATTAGAAAATATTATTCAGTATTCCGTATAATATACTCGTACACCCTTTGTGTTATTATAAAATTTTCCTGACAAAGTTATCTAAACTTAGTGTTGATACATTTCTTATTTATATTTTTTAGTCTTTTGACAATTGATAATATAAAAACATTTACAAAGATTTACAAAGATTAATTATACACAGAATTGGTTATATGTATTTTGTTTTCATTGAAAAAACAAAGGATATTTACAATCTGTAACATTTGGACAATAAGCAAATTAGATAACTAAAAATATTTATTTACATATCATGAATAATTGTTGAGGAGGGAGGCTGTCCAGTGACAGAACACAGAACCCTCAGGAATTTAAATATTTACATGTCAGGATTCAATTTATCTCGGCACCAGAATATTTTTAGACGCTGATGAGGATTACTAGGTGGTTATATTATACAATAAAATAAATAATAATATATAATGATAATTATCTATTATTTTTAAGTAATTAAATACATAATTGTATACAATCAACATAATGTAATTTATTTTAATGATGTAATATATTTCTTTATTTTTCAAATTATTGTTGTTGCGTGAGAACATCATGAGGACTAGATGACGTTCACGTTTTAGCCGGCGGCGGAGAGTTGGCTTGTCACTTAAATTGAAATATTGCTCGATGTTTGCATGTTTTAGTTGGTCGAAAAAGTTGACTGGAAGATTTTTTATATATGTTTTAACTGTAGGAAGTTTGAAATAATATATATTCTCTGAATTTGAAATAGTTATATTTCATTTTCATAGAATTTATGTACTCAAGTAAAAAAGCAAATGGGTCGGTAGGCACCAACTTACATCTAATTTACTTCCATTATAAACATAAAAATAATGAAGCTCTATTGGTATTTTGTACATTCGTATGGATGTATAATAAAATATCCGGTTATGTTGATTATGGCTGCCATTATTACTATAGGTACTAAGGTACCTCTTCCTGGTAAATATTGTGGAAAATAGCTAGAATATGTTCTGCTACCAAAAACTATAATATACGTAAATACTGGCTAGCATGACATCGATTGACCACAAACCTGTAACCAGTGTACTTTTGTTTTAATATGAAAAATCCTAAAAACGAGTATACAAGGTACCCCACACCATGAGGATAGCACAATTACAACTACCCAGTATTGTGAGGATGTTTTTTTAAAGTAATCAAGTACAGATACAGATACTTATCTTCAAAAGTAATTAAAATAGTAAATACGTATTCAAATACTCGATACAAAAAGTGTTCAAATACCAGTACAGATACTTCAAAAAAGTATTTATAGATACATTTAGATACTTAAAAAATTTCCTACAAACGCTGTTTACCCTGTAATTATAAAAAATGAGCAAGAATTTTTAAAAAATGTTCATGCCTTGCATCAATTACGTAGACTGTAGAAGATGTGACGATGAGCTCAACACTTTAAACTAAAATTACATATCCTGAAAATTAGTGTATTTTACTAGTTTCCTAATCCCTTTCTTTATCATTCCGTGTAACCTGTAGGTAACTTTACTATTTTAACATGATTTAATTGAATTAACTTTGAGAAAATATTTTAAATATTACGTCCAAGTACCGTTTTCAAAAATATTTAAAATACGTTTTTGAGTGCTTAAAAAGTATTTGAATATTTTTATCCGAGTACTTCACTGCTACTATCGTGCGAAACAGTGTCGATTGTGACCTTACTGACTACTGTACGGTTGAACTAAAGTTTTGTGGCGAAACTATAAAATTAAATAGGTACCAAGTAACCGCCAAAAGTTAGTATTGTATTCATATTTATTTAATTTACAGTACGCGGCGAACCCTCTAGACACGAATGTTACAATAAACAATGATAAAAATGCTCTATGGAAATCTAATGGAATTATTATCTCACATTATGTGCAAAAGACCCGTGTATTTCCGTCTCGCGTTTCGTACACTTCAACTGCCGCGGGAAGGCGCAACAAGAGTTGACGACAGGTAACGATAAAAGCCCAAGGGACATATTTTTAAGCCGGGCCGTACCGAAACACACCGGGTCGGGGTTAAAAGGTCCAACATAAGCTCGGTTCGGATGTGTTTAGGTCAGCGGCTCCAAAACTTTTACGGCAACGACGGAATCCTTGGAAGATAGTTTGCTTCCGAGGGACTCCAGTCTACAGGGCCTAATAATATTCAACTGATTTCAGCCTACAGGGTACACGCTGCACGCTTTTCAATTCAACGTTGTTTTAATATCGACGGATTTCCATAGCCAAAAGTTACGCGTGTGATTTTCTCATCGATAATTTCCTCGCAATGCACAGCGATAGCGTGGTTTACACTCGTATTTAGAACATACAGGTAAACGTTTTATTTTTATTTTTTTCAAAATAAAATAATGTATCGAAGAAATTTGTCTAAATTTGTTCACGTATCTTGCGGAACCTTCAGAGATTGTTCCGTGGAACACAATTTTGGGAATCGTTGGTTTAGGTCAGTGGTTCTCAACCTTTTTTATCTGTCACCCCTTTAGGAAAAAAATATTTTTCCACACCACTCAAAAAAAAAAAAAATAATACTTTAGTGCTTAAAAAGCGTATAATTGAAAATAAAATATAAAATATAAATGTTACAGTACAAACAATAAATTTATAATTTAAATTAATAATAATAAATTATAATGATCATTGTGATAGTTGTACTTTGTGCTTCAGAGACTTCTTTAATTTTTTTACATTGGGTTCAAGACGAGAGTGCAGGTGTTTTAACGATATCAAGACGATTTATTACGTACGCTTGATGACCTACTTGATTGGTATTTATATAGTTATATTTTATTATATCAAATTTATTTTATAGATAAATGGAGAAATTGTTTGAAAATAATTACAGATAATTCATAGCTCTTTATAATATCTGTATTTCAGTTAACCCTACCCTACCCTACCGCCTAAGATTGCTCACAGCCAGAAAAATGTTCACCACCCCTCAGAACCTCTTCATTACCACCGGGGAGGGGGGGAGGACGATATCACCCTCGTTGAGAACCATTGGTTTAGGTAAAATGGTGCCCTGCCCAAGAGAGCAGTCCGCGGCATTTCAGTCTTATCGTTTTGCTACGGCTATGGGAGCTAGATGTTCGTAGCCAAAATAGAAATAATAATAATTATTAATAAGGTTAATACGCTAATTTTTTAAAATCAGTCATCTTGTCTTGAAAAGTTGATAAGCAGGTACACTTTTTAGATAGGAATTTTCAACAAAATATATCTTTTACAAGTTGTTAGAAACAGTATACTTCTCAGTTGACAGTTCTATAGAGTATACCTAATGTATTTAGATACTTGGGTAAAATTAAAGTGGATATTTTCAATTTTGTAACATTATGTGCGAGTTTTCTAGTAAGTAAACGGAAAACCAATGAAGGCCTCCGTTTATTTAGAGACCATACCTATACCGGCCATATTAAATCGAAAATCAAAATTACAATTTTTGTTATAAATAGTCACACAAAATCAGTCCCGTTTAAATCTTACATAATATTACACTTCTATAAGAAAATGTAATTGATTATTTTTCAAGGATGAAGACACAGGAATCAGATATTAAAATGGAGTAGTAATCAAAAAAAAATGTATGAAACAAAAAATCGTTAAGAGTTATATAATTAATAAATAAAAAAATATTATATTTACTGACAAGAAGAAGTTTAAGACTGCGATTGTTTTAATTATTCGTAATTTTGCATTATATTTGTAGTATAGCACAATATTACAAGAATTGTTATCTGTATTAGGAGTTGGTCAATATGATACATTCATTAAAACAATCAACAGTACCGTGAGAAACAGCTTGATGTGCATAAATAAATTAAATTACAATTTTTGAAAAGCAAAAAAGAGATCATGCGAAATCAAAAACACCAATTCTGATATAATAAAAATCAAATATAAAATAAATAGTATTCTTTAAATATAATAAAATCATAAGTTCAAGATAACAATGTAATAGTATTTTCTTTTTTTTTTTGGTCTTGTGTATATAGTACTTAGTAGTAATAAATTAATAATAACAGATCGTCCATATTCCAAAGTATTGTGTTGACCAGAACATTGATTAGTAAGATTAACTGCTATATGCAGCAACTGTTTTTATCACAGACAATGTCTTTTGATACACAAATGATAATCTGTAAATACAATAGCACACATAAAGTACCCAAGCGTATTGAAACAGTACAATGAATAATTTTTCAATTTGTTACAATTATTATGAACATTTTGCATTTATGTTTGCCAAAAATATTAAGTATTAAAGTGACCATTAATATTTTAACAATTTAATATTTAAAAGGTTTTTAATTGCATACTATTTACTACTTACTTTGAATCAGCTTTGCAAATAGACATGTGATTTAAAGGCAATTCATAAACTTCACCCACAGATGGATCTAAAAACAAAAAGTTTAGAATTAAAAAATGTGATCAAAACATAATCAAATGTGTATAAAAATGAACATATATTATTAAGAGTTAAAAATATTAATATTTAACACTAAACTTTAATACTAAACATTTAGTACACATTCTATAGAGAATTAAGAATTCCTAAGAACTTGAACTATGAATTGTAAAAATCAATTCTTTCTAAAATGTTTTAATATTTGCACTCATACTATTTGCAGACAAGTAAATATATGATTATATTATTTATTGGAAAAAAAAAAACATTATCTTAAAGACTTAAATAATTTAAATGTTAAATCTCCATGATTGAAGCTTACCGGCCGCATTTTTTGGTACACACAGAATTGGTACCTTTAAGGCAGTAAACTCTGTAGGCAGACTTTCAGCAAAACTTACAACCTTCATTGGATTTTCTTCAACACATTCAAGAAAATCAGTGTGAAGCTGCACTAACTTCGGTGAATCTATTAATTTAAAAATACATATTTATATACCTACATTGAATAGTAGTTATAAAATGAATGAAAAATATTTACCAGTTCTGAGTTCATCTACTTCTACAGATGGCCATAAAAAGAACCGATATGCACTGTTCAGAGTAGCCAATGGAGATCCATGGTGCGGAGTACTGAAAAAGAACACGGACCTCGTCTTTTCAAAAAGCTTCCTTTCATTTGGATCATCACTGTTACGGGCTAAAAGAAAAAAAAATGTTCCTAATACTTCAAATAAACATATTATATTTATTTAGTAATCAAGAAGAAATACCTGCAACTAACATATTTTTCACTAAAAGTCCGCCCATAGAGTGTGCCAAAAATATTATTGGTCGGTCTCCAATACCAACAGCTAGCAACTGTTTCATTAATTTGTCTGTACGACCCTCAAGAGTACGATGACTAGTAAAATACAAAAACAATATTAATACACTTTGAAAAACTAAAAAGTAAGTACAATATTACATTTTTTGTTTTAGTGGACATGATGGCAACCATTCGGATAGTGTTGTACTATAGTCAACACCGATCACACGAAGGCCTTCTACATCAGTGGGTAACCAATCAGATGGCCAACATTGACTATAACCTCCATTAAGAGCTGTGTTTCTTACAGTAGAGTTACTTCTAAAAAAAAAAAAAAACAATTTAATGCAGTGCAATTTAAATCAACTATAAAAATAGAACTATACCCATTCAATGAATACGGCCCATTTCCTTTTAAATTTTCTTTTTCTGGTATATCATTCAAAACAAACTCAAAATCACTTCCAATTATATCCCATTCTCTAGCTTTTACTTCTTTGTAACTATTTAAATATTCCTGCATGTCTTCACCACCGGGTATTTTTTGGGTTGTAGTACTTGAAGAATTATGAGGTTCCACTTTACTACTCATATCTATCATAAAACATACAACACAATTATTAAAAGAGTTTTTGTTATAGCTTGAGGTCAATAAATTATATTACATGAAATTAATAAACAATTATTTGATCAATAAATAAATACAGAAGCAGATATCTGTTAGTTGAAAGATGATAAAAATACTTAAATATTTATACAAAAAAATTGATCAAGCCAAATCTGAAGATTTATCATCATTCCTCATTAGGTATAAGCATAAATGATCATTGTATAACATTATATTGGCAACAAATATAAGATTATCTATTTAAATTAAATAAATATAAATAAATGAGTTTTAGAGAAAAAAATTACAAAGCATATAGAGAATACAATGGATTTAAAAGTAATACATTTTTTCAAGTACAAATTGCAAGTTATAAATGTATACATTTTAAATAGTCTCTTATAATTAATAATTATAAAATATGTAAATATACAAGATCAATAAGCATACCAAAAAGACCAAGAGGTTCATTTTTCATTAAATATTTTTCCCGCCATGAAAAGCTAACACCGCCCAAAAGGCCATGTACAAGAACTACATCAATTATAGCATCTTGTTGACATCTATTTTTTGGATGTAGTAAGACTGTTTGCTTTCCAAACATATAATTTCCATTGATTGGATCTTCATCATCCATATTTAATAATGTTCGGTTGGCCCATGATTGAATTCTAAAATTTTGGTGGGTTTTCCATTCAAATAATACACTGATCCAACCTAAATCATTGATAAATAGATTAAAACCTTACAAAGTTAACAATATTAAGTTATTTGTAATATTATAAAAAAAAAATGTTTGGTACTAAAATCAATGTCTTTAAATATTTTTTCATCAACATTAGTATAAAAATATTAATTAACTCTTCAATATTAATATATATAATCAATATAAATTCCAACAAAATGTTTACCATACCAGTCAAAAAAATGTCTTCAATAAGGTCTTTGTTCAAAGAAGCAACAGATAATAACTTCCCGATTTCTTCGGCAACCTCTTCATCATATTTTAAATATTGATATAAAGCCATTAAAATTTGCAGACCTCCCAACTTCACCATATCTATAAAAAACCGGATCATTTCATCAAAATTATAAACTGTTTTCAAGAAATGTTACATACCCGAAACTGCTTTTTCATTATTACAGTGGTGACGTAAAGCATTTATGCTCAACTGAAAAATGTTATCATTGTCAATTTGCATACTCCTAAAATTAGGAGGTATATCTTCAGGATGGTAATAGTCGTGGTGTTTTTCCTAAAATAAAATTTAATACAAAAACATAGATAAGACAATGTTTTATAAAATTATTGTAAAAATAAAAATACCAAAATTTTTTCTGGTAACAAGTACAATAAAAATATTTTTGCTTACTTCAAATGCATATCCCACAAAGTAAGATAAACATTTATGTTCATTTAGTGTATTTAATTGAATTAACAAGTCTCGAATTTTTTTTTTAATCTCCTAAATGAAAATGATTTTGATTATTAATCATAGAAAATAATATGACTAAAACTATTAAGACCCATACATCTCTTGTCCAACTTATTTTTCTAGGAGGTAGAAAGAATTTTGGATTTGCATTGGCACATCGTGCTAAGCCGACCACAGTGTGTGCTTGACTCATTTGTGCTAGGTGTTGAAAATCAGAATCTAAAACAAAAACAATAAACATGTTTAAAAATTGTTTAACATACAATTACATTTAAAAATATTTACCTTTTAGTTGAACCATTGTGGTAAGTCGTTGTGTAGCAGCCCAAGCTAATTTAGAATTTTTGCACTTGTTAATCATTTCCAAAAGTTTCCAAGCTTTCTTGTGTTTGAAATCATTCCATTTTTGTAAGAAAAATACAGGAGGATTTGTTGGCTGGATTATGCTGTTGCTATCAATGATTTGATATTCGTCGAGTTCTATGCAAATTATAATTTAAATTAAGTTTCACATTAATTGTTTTCGTAAATTTAGCTTAAATGGTAAAATTACTAGAAAATATGTTCAACTTATGTTATGTTAATACTGTGAACATAAGAACTGTGAATGTTTTTAAACATAGGATTATTTTTAGATTTCAGGATTATTGGCCAATACTTAGTAATGATTATTGACTACTATAAATATATAAATAAATACATTTGTTTACAGCACATACTAGATTGTTTAATAATAATGAAAAGTTCAGTTGAATAAAAAAAATAATGTTTGAGTAGTAAAATATGTTTTTTTAAATTAAACATTATAATGATTTAACAATCTAGCAATATAAAGTGTACAAAACTATAATTTATAACAATAAACAATTTATTATTGTGCTATAAGTATTTTATACAATACTATTTGTTCATTATTATCATTAATTCTTACATTAAACTTATAGGCACTGTAATTCCTGAGTTTAATTAAATAACACCAAGTTAAAAATGTAGTTATATAATATCTATTTTTCAATTTATTAATTGAAATATAGTCAGGCTAATGATAGCTATAAAAATTAATAGTTGCAGAAGAATGAAAATATAACATGATAATTCATGTGATCAGTTATTACAAAAATTGTTTATCTTTCTCTTCTCCAATTTAAGTATTGAATTCTTCTTCAGAATTAGAATAATCACTTGGGTCACTTGTTAACATGATAAAAATAAAATGAGTAAATAAGTTATTATTTTAAATACTTAATTAATTTACAATTTGTAATAATAATTTTCTCAACTCATGGGAATTAATAGTGTTATATTTGAGGTTGATAAGGATTTGAATTTCTAGTACTTAAAAAATTCTAGAATAGACATAGATAAACAGATTAATAAGATCAAGATGTCAGGAATACCAATTCTAATAATGTTTATGTTGCTGAATTCATTCAGCATCTTACCGGTGAATGCTGCTTTATTGACGAAAACATATTCCGGAGCCTTGTTGTTGAGCAGTATCGGATCTTTTTGAACACAACGTTCGATGGCCAGCACTGTTTCGCGCACCTCATACGCCAACCACCCCAGGCCACCGGTAACCACGCAAAAGGCGACGGATTCTGCAAACAGACGGATACGCTTGCGGTTGCGCGACACGCACCCAGGCAACTGGGCCAGTGCCCTGTGCAGCTCGCTTAACGACATCGATCTCAACAATACAAACGTTCCACTTATCATGTCGTCCGTCGCCTATTTGAAGCTGAAGTCGCCACCGCATACAACTGGGCAGCTGGAGATGTAGCCATCGACGAGATTCACGTTTAATGCTATAGTGCGCGTACGGTAACGGTAAACGACGACTGGGATAGTAAAAACGGTAGTACGGTAACCGGCGAACGAAGGATAAAAGAGAAATTATTTTAGTAATTTAAACACGGGCAACGGTGTACGCTATTGAACTTTTAGAGGAGGCGAACGAATAACGCAACTAGTGAGGATATGGCGGGCGAGATCGATAGGTTTAAGTACTCAGGATCGGCAGCAAATAGGAACAGTGGTTTTGAGATGGAAGTTATGCGAGAGAACGTGCGGTTGACGATGAATGAACTACGAGTGTCGCAGGAAAAGTCTTCAGTCGCCCGAACGTCCGATCCACATTCATGACGTCACGATGATAGTACGAGAGGCTGATAAGGATCGTACGATTTTCGCTCGTGTCGACGGCCGAGGTAAACAACAACAACAACAACAACGCCGCCGACCACTGGCAATTTTCGTCACAGCGTCCCGCGCGTTAACCCGCGATAACACGGTGTTATCATCACGATCGATGTTTTTGTTTACAACGGTTCGTTCCGATGACGAGCGTCCGCACGTAGTACCATTGATTAAATACACATTTATCAATGGTATAATAGTTTAGTTTATAGTACAAATTAATGCACTTGCAGAGGTGGGCATCGATAAGAGAGCCGCGAGCCGCACGATATAAAGAAAAATACGTAAGAGTTCAGAGTTGATTTAAACGGGTAGATTTAAAGGCTTGAGTTTGATTGTACGGTCGATTAGATTTTTAGAAAATAATTTTGTAGTTGATGCCGTTGAAAATGGAAGCCCAACATTAAAATCGATTTTAACGAATACAGCGGTTTTGAATATTATCAACTGTCATATACACGCATACGCGATTGTATCTCCATTTAATTGAATTTTTAAATATTCACTTTACGACGCTGAAAAGTATTTACATAGGAAATTATACGTGTGTGAAGTTAGGGGACCAAAGCTAGGGGACTGTTTTTTCGTGATAAGAAACGACGTTTGTGTGGTTGCATATTCATAGTGTATGTCGGGCGCTGAGTACATATAGTATTTCAAAGGGAAGTGCTACACTAGATAGCGTCCTTGCATTAAATACTGTTTAAGTTTTTAATATATTTTATCAGAATTATTAATAGAATTCTTTAAATATACGCTTATACCCGTAACCTAGATATTGCTTTTTGTCTCTATAAAATAATAATTCGATAAGTCGTTAAACGACCTTCGTGCAAGTCAGTCGTGTTTTGCCGATTTTTTTTCTTATTAATTTTCTAATGAAGAGTGGTCTAATATGAATAACAAAAATCTCAACAGTCAAATGCGTTTACACAGGACCAAGTATCCTATTATGTTCAGAAAGCGCATAAAAACTGTGAACAATACATGTGTTGTCAATGCAATACGTGTGCGATATTTAAAAGTGACATATTTCAGTTATGCACAAATTAATGCTTTGTGTATAGGATGGTATGGTTTCACTTCCATTTTTGATTACCTTGACTGGTGTTACAAAGTATTGGTTGAAAACATTGACGGAACTAATGTGACCATCATAAGCATATGTGCAAACCATTAAACAAAAATTATAGTGAATCACGTCTACACGTATTTTCAATTAGAGACTATCAATCGTAAGACTACAGAAAAAATGAAAAGAAATAGTATTATTAATTGGATATGTATACTGTTTAATGCAACGAGTTTGGTAGATATTGAAAATTGGTTCAGAATATTTTCAATTATATTATAATAGCCTTACGGTACAGAAAAAACAAAATGTGCGATTAGTACAATGAAAGGTAATTGCAATGTTAATTACCAAATCCCTAATGAATCAAACGAGGAAAGATTACTCGGAAGGAATGAATACATTTCTATGCGAGTCTAACATTAGTAACTCCATGATGTACTGTAGATTTCAGTCAATCAAAGAACAGGTTAAATCTAGTATACAACACGGTTTAGTAAATGAAGAAAGTATAGCAAATTAATATTTGATGAATCATATTTACATGAATTTAGAGTGAAGTGCGTACCTTTCTTCGCACTATGGACACCTAATATGAATGATAATGTCAACAATGGCATTGAAATCCGCCAGAGTAATGCTATTGTCGAGTCTTAGTTTAAAACTGTTAAAATTGACCAACTAGAAGGTAATCATAGGTATGAAATGTGGACGGTTTTTAAAACTTATGACAGAGCGTGTGATGAATATACACAAACAAGTCAAGTACAATATAAGAAAAAAAATGTACACGTGTACTTGACTTTGACCGTAATAGTATGTCTAATCAACAGAGTACAACCAAAGGGAAAGAGAGAACTAACATCAAAGAATTTTCTAGTCACAATTATTTAGACGCAATAGAAAGTTGGGGAAAAAAAGAGAAACAACATAAACATCTCCAACACACCAAGTACCGTCCGTTCTAAGCATTGTCATTAAAAAACCTTTAGTCTTTGACAGATGAGAATAACATGTTGCCAAAAGTGGTTAATGTATTTGACAACTTTGAGGCCATACAATGTGTCAATGCTCCAAGGTTCAGTTACTCCTATTTAGATTTTTCGTTTTATTCGACCCGCAGTTTAGGCATATTTTAGATTATTCGAAAATACGAGGAGAACGAGAGTCCAAAAAAACACGCGGGTTTTTAATTTATTCAACAACGTTCCGGAAAGTGTCGACGAACTTCACCTATATATTCGGAAAGCTGATGAAATTCCCTATCCGACCATCGAATAAACCCAATATACGTATCCAGGCTTTTCGTTTTAAACGGATCCGCGTATTATGCATATGTCACGTTATTTTTTTCGAAATACGAGGAGAACGAGAGTCCAAAAAAACACGCGGGTTTTCGATACATTCAACAATGTTCCGGAAAGTGTCGACGAACTTCACCTACATATTCTGAAAGCTGACAAAATTCCCTATCCGACGATCAAATAAACCCAAGACCCCTATTTAGATTTTTCGTTTTAATGAGATCCGCGATTTACACATATTTATCGATGTTTTTAAAAAAAATGTAGTCAATGGCGCGGATTCGGTTTTTGGGTTATTCAACAATGTTCCGGAAAGTGTCGACGAACTTCACCTACATATTCTGAAAGCTGACGAAATTCCCTATCCGACGATCAAATAAACCCAAGACCCCTATTTAGATTTTTCGTTTTATTCGACCCACGGTTTTTTTTTTTTTTAAATTTTTCAATGTTCTGAAAACGTTTTATGCAAAAATATCGAAAAAACATCGATGTTTTTCTAGAAAATCCGATGTATCGACAACATCGGTGTTTTAAGTTTCGATTTATCGATACATCGAAACATCGATGTATGAAAAATGTTGTCGATCTCTAGACGTCCATGAACTTGGCCCACGCACATAATATTTTTTAGACTAAATTATCTTCAAAAAATAGCAAATCAATTCCCATAATTAGCATATCATTTTTACGATTTTTATAAGCAGACTTTATATTCAGGCAGCCCACCCACTTTATCCGATCGACCCCAAACCAGTGCCAATAAATGGCAAAACTTGTGTTATGAACATAGTATTGAATTTTATGTTCTTGTGATTTTAATAAAACGTTAATTTAAAATATTCTTGATTTCGAAAGTAATGGAAATATTCATTGTGACTAAATACATGTATCACAACAATCGGTGAATTCCGAGAATGCTTTATTATAATATAGTATAGGCATACGCATACCACTATTTACTAATTCTTATGGATTTTTTTGCTTTTACCAGGAGTATCAACACATTGAAAATTTCTAATTTTAGGCATTAATTTAGATCAATATTTTATATTTTAAGATTTATTTTAAGCTATAAAATGCATAGCTAGCGAATATTATAAAACACAATAAATATATTAAATGCATGATTTTAAAAATGAATATCCTTGATTTGTGATTGGCATATTCTGTTTCCCTCTGCGTGTGCCTTGGTGCAGCTATTATAATTTATAGCCTATATACAAGATTATATATTACATATAAATATAATAATACATGGGTAATGTTTAATTATATCTGCTGGCTGCTGCTCTGATTATCGGAAATTTTTACGACTTTTTATTGTGTGAGCCGCGTTTGGTTGTGACATGCATCGTTCGCAGAACTGATGAAACTATATATTTATGAACTAAAGTAATCCGTAGTTGGGTAGCCATAAACGAGCAGTGATTTCAGGGCCGTCCCTACAATTTTCGGGTCCCACAAAAAAAATGTATGCATTACACAGAAAGGCAATTATTACACTCCCGTGACCTCTCAAATTCCAATACCAAGGGCGCCACCACGCCAGCAGGGGTTGCTGGAAGGGGGCATGGCCCCCTGCCTATCTTATTTAATAATAATTGTCATAATATAAGGTACCTGTAAAAAAAAAAATATATTATGTGTTGTATTACCAGTCTTTTTACATTGGTCCCACACTCCCGTTTACATTTCTGCGGGCGCCCTTTTTTCAGTATGTAAAGTATTTTTACGGGCGGTACTCCTTTCGCCCAAAACTGACCTTCCTCTTTTTGCCCACGTCCTCTTTTCGACCAAAAATGAAAAAATAGTTTCCTCTTTTCGCCTACAAATAAAAATAATAATTGTATTCTTTTCGCCCACGGTTTCAAGTTTTACATTTTGTAAACCACTGTCTGAAAATTTCTCGACTGACTATATATATACAATATTAATAACAATCAAAAACCCTTCGGTGCACTAGACCGGCCAGGCCGATAACAATATCTAGATTGCATAGGTAATACGTAAGACATATCTAAATAATTTATGGACAGATTTATAATTGATACATGTTATACATAGATACTTATTTTTCTTTTACACAATAATTAAATAAATGATATATTAATCAATAGTGATCACTAGTTCGTCAATATAAAATAATATTTTAGGTATTTGTCATTTATTTTTATGACGTCGTTAAAAAAAATGTAAATGTAAATTAAATCCATTTTAATTTACATTTACATTTTTTGTATAATTGAATGCCATTGATTTAATGAACTCATACCGACTTAACTCTCCTCTATTATACTTTTCAATTGTTTCTTGGTTTTTTAATTGGCGTTCTCTTACTTTTCTATCTTTGGGAAAGTGTTGTAAGTGGATACTATTTAATTTAATATAAACATCAGTTTGGATTTCTTGTACCACAGCCAACCACATATGAATTGGTGGAGAATTACTATAAAAACTTTTGTTAAAAAATGAGTGAAAGGACTCGCATGCATTTGTTGTCCTGATTAACTCTGATGATCTAGCTGCCCAAAGCTTTGGTGGGAACATACTTTCGTCGGATATATAGTTATCAGTTAAATAATCACAGAACTTTTGTAGTTTTTCATTTTCAGGGCAGTCACTCATTAAATCTTCTACATAACAATCATCTACTTCTTCAGGATTTAAAAATAGTAAACCAAACGTGTAGTGTATCCACTTACCGATATCTGAAGAATCGTCTTTATAGTGTGTAGCCTGGTAGCCAAACCAAATCTTTGCACATTTCTCCACCATGATTGGGTTAAATGAAACCTACATCCAATTATTTCCGTATTTGGCCATACAATTTTTATTGCTTTATGTTTTGCATATTCAAAATCAACCATACATTTTAACGGTGATAAACATAATCCAAGGCTATTACATTTTTCGGTAATTTTTTTAAACACAAATTCATATGTATGTTCCGATTTATCAACTAATAGGCAAAAAACTAATGGTACATAATGGCCATTTTTATATCCATGAATAGTGAACATTTGTTCAAAAAATCGTGCAGAATATTTAAACGTGCCATCGATGTATACGTTTTCAACATTGCTCAAGAAAAGTAAATTTTTTTCACAGGAAAATATTATAAAATTTTTATTTTCATCGTTATACAATACAAATTGTTCACCACTTGTAGTGTTTATTTCAGTTGCGTTAATATACTGATGAACTTCATTTATATCAGTAGGGTTAGGAGGGAGGACTTTAGTACGAGATTTATACATATTGTTCCTTAACCTTTTTATATCAACTACGTTTAAATATGATGATGCGTCATTTTCAGCAATTTCTTTTAATATTATTTTTTTTGGTCTTAAATGAAGATCTTCTAAAGATTTTCGTTTACATGCTGTGTTTATTATTTGGCGATTAATATTCGATTTATCATATTCATTATGATTATGTTCTCCGACTGCTGAAGTAAAAGCATCATTTTTATCTGTTTATAGTTTTGCATCACACGTTCTTGTTACACATCTCCAACGGGTAGAGTTGTCTTTTTTATTATTCGATCCGAAATTGTACTTAAAATTATTGTAAAGAACCATACGACCATCTCTTTTACTTTCTAAAAATTTCATTTTTATAAAATGTAGTCACTATAATCACGAAAAAAAACACAATCACACATGGCACAAAAGTGAACGACATACTAAAATGGCAAAATGCTGTTATAGTTTTTTTTTATAGTTGTTACGAGTCTTACGTATCGATATCAAATTCGTTAAATTATATTATATATATATTATGTTATATCAATTATATTTGCAATCTAGATATTGTTATCGGCCTGGCCGGTCTAGTGCACCGAAGGGTTTTTGATTGTTATTAATATTGTATATATATAGTCAGTCGAGACATTTTCAGACAGTGGTTTACAAAATGTAAAACTTGAAACCGTGGGCGAAAAGAATACAATTATTATTTTTATTTGTAGGCGAAAAGAGGAAACTATTTTTTCATTTTTGGTCGAAAAGAGGACGTGGGCAAAAAGAGGAAGGTCAGTTTTGGGCGAAAGGAGTTCCGCCCATTTTTACCTATTACAGTATTACCTTTATCAATACCTCACCTAACCATTTTGTACCAATTCATCATACACATGTATATTTTATCTGTGATTAAATTAATGTATTTTTTTATAATTGATTAATAAAATTATTTACTATTGGTAACGACAGAAATAACAATAATGATTAAAAATTAACATTTCTTGATTTGAGATGAGATTGATCTGTGACAAAACACAAACTATATATAATAAATAATAACTAAAAAGTTGGTCAAACTGATTAGTTGCATGTGAGCTAATTGTCATACACCACTGTGGAAGTCACCTATGCGATTAAACTGTTGCGCAACTAATTGTTTGCCCTCAGAGCGGGACGCCTGTATATTTTTATAGGAAAACACATACATTTTTATACATTGTTTTATTAATTTTCGCAAGTAAAATGACTACTGTGAAAAATATAAAAAAACACTAAAACTATAGTCATACGCAGTAATACGTAGTACATTTAATTATTGAAAATAAGCGAAATAATGTTTTACGTTTCATGTTTATTTTATTTAAACTAGGAAATTATGTAGGGAATAGAACAGTAATTTTAAGCATTTTGGTGGGCTGGTTTTCAATATTCATTATTCGGATTTTCAAATCTGCTTTAAACCATCGGGTTTGGGTTTTAATAGGAATGAAACTGAATTTGACATTATTTACCCTTGGTTATCAAAATTGCTTTCAACACTGAGACTTCCTAGTCCAAACTGATTTTTGGGACTAGTCTAAATTGTATTCTTATAAGAAAACACTTACGACTGGGACGTTAATGCATGACAAACATAAATTGTAGATATACTCATCGTCTCATCCCCAATTGTACGAAAATTTGCGTGCATTAGATCTTTAGTAGTTATCTGGTATGGGGAAGTGTGTAAATAATTCCATTCGACGATTTTAAGCAGCTTTTGCTTGGTCTGTTACTTTTGAGTTGTTATATAAACTATATACAAATTTGTTTGATAGAATGTAGAGATGACATGGATCAAATTTTTTTTTTCATTCTTTGGTGACAGCGGGAGGGACACATTGCTCGAAAGCGGGACTGTCCCGCCCAAAACGAAACGCATGGTCACTTTAAGTATATAGTTAAATAGTCAATTTATCAAAGAATATATTATATTAACAAAGGAACATACAATTAATGTAGGTAATATATAAATATATTATATTTACATAGTGTTTATACTGGACAAAAATCGCCACCGCCGCAATGTAATCAGGTTTCATTATCTCCACCACGGCAGCGTGTGCGAACCATAATTTTTGAATTTTGGGCAATTATATTCATGGAAGATATTGATAACATAATATTATGGCAAATGTTATATTATATGGCTAATGTCGACATTATCCAAATTTTAACATTACCCATAACTAGGGTAGAGGACTTGTAGCATTTGCATACTTGTTTTACACAGTCACAAAAATAGCAGAGTACGAAACAAATACGTTTCATAATTTCACAAAGCTAGTTTTGAAATTTTATTTTGCATATAAATGCATATTTTGAGGTTTTTTTTATTTTAGGGCATATTTTACTTTTATACGCTATTTTATACTTTTTAAGAATTATTTAACTTAATTCAATTTTTTCCACATCGACATTTTTATTTCAAACAATACAGTCAAAATATTTGGAGAAAAATTTATTTATTTTACATTTTTGTCGTATAATATTATGGTTTTTGACTGTCCGTAGGCACACATTTTTCCTAGAAGCGCTTGCAGAGAATCGCCGATATACCAATAATATTATTTTGCAGTAATTAATTTTATTAATAGATAGATAACAATCTAACGTCGTACACTAACATACGACATCACCGCCTTAATGAGCCGTGTGCGCACCATGCGGGCTTTTATCGATAAGGATTTATTATAAATATAAATTTAGTCATCGCCCATCGGTAAGTTTGCATAGAACGCAAAGCACCCGACCATTTTAGCCGATAGGCTAACCGACCATTAAACCATTAAACCTCGGCTATTCATATCGTGTTCTAAGAACAACAAATTCCAATGAAGTTAAATTTCTAATCCAAAATCTAAGAGTCGGCAAAGCTCCAGTCGGCAAAACTAACCAACGAAATTCTTAAAAAAATACCTGCTAAAACGCTGTGTCTCATTACTTACATCTTTAATTCCATGTTTAGACTTTCATATTTTCCTTTGATATGGAAATCATCAACAATCATACTCATTCCTAAACCCAATAAACCGAAAAACCTAGTAACTTCTTGCAGACCAATTAGTTTGTTACTAATTACAATTAGTTTGTTACTAACTTTGGCCAAGTTGTTTGAAAAACTCATTCTTAAGAGAATTGACCGATAATTCAGTCATTCAATATTATCCCCGACTCTCAGTTTGGTTTTAGGGCTAATCACTTAACCATATTATATCAATTTATAATCTGAGAAATAAAATATTATAACTATAATCGTATTATTTAACACTTTTTAGTTATAATAAAACTTATAGTAAGTAGTTTAAAATAAAATGTTAATAAAAGTTAGATTAAATGATACATAAAATAATAAATATATAATGTAGTATCTTACTGTATTATTATGTATATAATATATAATATAAAACAAATTAATAATAATGATTAATGAGTATTATACTTTTATATACATCAACAAATGAGGATAACCTTAGTTTTATTAACAATTTTAATTTTTTTAATTTTTTTTTCCAAGTCGTGTTTTCCCACCGATTGTGTGCTCGTCTTATATAACTCGCGTAGTGAAACGAGGCATGAATGCATGATGATAAACTACCGCAACTAATTCATACTTGTAATCATAAATTAAAATGTATAACATGACGTGAAGAATATAAAATATATTTTGCTTATTTATTTATTTTATATTGTTACACACTTTTCATCATCAAAAATAAGTTGAACTGGAATTTCACTTAAATTAATTGCAATTTTTTTTGAATCCAGTGATAATACATCTGTTAATATAATAAATAATGACAATGCGTTATGCCGGATCCACACAGAGACGACAAAAGTAAAACGAAACAAAAACTCTGTGTTTTTCGACAAAATCAAAAAATTTTCAAAACAATTGTTTTTTCCAAAAAATTGTTCGTGTTTTTAAAAACAAAGTCATGTCCCGACTTCCCGAGCGGTGTCGGTTTTTGGTAAGGTTTTTGTTTTGTTGTTGTTTTGGAGAACATTGTCGATCGTGTGTGGACAATGTTTTAAAAATAACCAACAGTCAAAAATAATATTTCGTTAGTAGATAATATTAATATTAATAGTGCGGTAGTGCGATTTAGGCATTTAGTATCAATTGCCAATTGGTTTGTTGTGTAGTTCAGTTCAATTATATATTTTATAATTTCCATATTTTCATACTTGGGTATAATATAGCACCTAGCATAAGTAAATCTTCTTAGTCTTCAATAATTTTCTAATTTCCCACATTTTAATTTATGTCAATTTACTAAAGATAAATTTTCACTATTTTATAAATTTTTATTTAGAAATAAACAACTTAAATACCGAATACTGAACGTCTGAATTGCTTGAACTTCAGTGACTGCTTAAATGAATATCTGAACATTGAAAAATGTAATTTCGAAACAAACTTAATTGGTATGGACAAGAGAAAACAAAAACAAAACACAAACAAAATGTTTGAATTTTGTTAATTTTTTGTTTAATTTTTACTGAACTCAGTATGGACACATGTTTTGTTTGTGTTTTATTTTTTCAAAAACTAAAAATAATTGGGATTGTGTTTGGTTTTTGTTTTGTTTCTGTGTCGTCTCTATGTGGACCCGGCATTAATTTAGAAAATATTTAGTTTTAAAATAACGAGTGCAGTGCAATATTATGTTTTCTAAATTTGTATAATATTTTATAAGATAATGATGGTGACAAGGTCAGCAATACTACTCTTGCGTACTAACAATTTTTTACACATTTTATTCAAATTTTAAATATTATATAAATAAATAAATTTATTATTATTATGATAATTGTTTAGAAATAAGTTTTTGAGTGTGGAGATCATCTCTTTTTTGGTAACAAAAATTTGAGTTTGAAGGCAATTTGATTTAGGTGAAAAATTATATATAGTAAAAAAAAAAACCAAAAATATTGAAATTATATTTTTTACTTGTCAAAATTTAAAGTTTTATTATAAATAAAAAAAATTGAAAGGGGTCTAAGGGAGCCCGAATGCAATTTGATTTAGATGAGAAAAAAAAGTTATACACTAGTTAAAAAACTAGAAAAAATTTGAGATCAAATTCTTCAGTTATGAAAATATAAAGTTTTTATTATAAGAAAAAAAAGGAACATGAGTTCCTGGGAGTCCATAGGCAATATGATTTAGGTGAGAACAAAAAAATTGTATCATAACAGTTAAAGGAACATTCATTTCATAGTAGGTGTTTTATTATATCATACATTCTAAATTAACAATTATTATTGATTAGATAAAAGTTATTCCTATAAATACGATTTAAATATAAATAATATGATTTATTATAATTCATATTATAAATCCCAAAATTATATTTATTATTTATAAAAACTACTTATTTCCTATATTTCGTTCTGATTCTTCGACCAGTTTTTTTTATTTAATAATATATTATTTTTGTATTGCATGTACTAATATAGGTGACATTACTATACAAATATTTATTACATAGTACGACTAAAAACATATTAAAATATTTGAAAAAACTTACCTTGTTGGCCACAATTGAGTCAAATAAATAGTTACATTTATCGTTACACTTCACCGCACACGACTATATACTAATACAAACTCAGATCACTGAATGATTTTTATTGAAAAATAGGTTGAACAATATTAAATATAATATAGCTTAAAATAAATCTTAAAATATAAAATATTGATCTAAATGAATGCCTAAATTTAGAAATTTTCAATGTGTTGATACTCCTGGTAAAAGCAAAAAAATCCATAAGGATTAGTAAATAGTGGTATGCGTATGCCTATACTATATTATAATAAAGCATTCTCGGAATTCACCGATTGTTGTGATACATGTATTTAGTCACAATGAATAATAAATATATATGGGAATTGATTTGCTATTTTTTGAAGATAATTTAGTCTAAAAAATATTATGTGCTTGGGCCAAGTTCATGGACGTCTAGAGATCGACAACATTTTTCATACATCGATGTTTCGATGTATCGATAAATCGAAACTTAAAACATCGATGTTGTCGATACATCGGAATTTCTAGAAAAACATCGATGTATTTTCGATAATTTAGCATAAAACGTTTTCAGAACATTGAAAAATTTAAAAAAAAAAAAAAACCGTGGGTCGAATAAAACGAAAAGCCTGGATACGTATATTGGGTTTATTCGATGGTCGGATAGGGAATTTCATCAGCTTTCCGAATATATAGGTGAAGTTCGTCGACACTTTCCGGAACGTTGTTGAATAAATTAAAAACCCGCGTGTTTTTTTGGACTCTCGTTCTCCTCGTATTTTCGAATAATCTAAAATATGCCTAAACTGCGGGTCGAATAAAACGAAAAATCTAAATAGGGGTCTTGGGTTTATTTGATCGTCGGATAGGGAATTTCGTCAGCTTTCAGAATATGTAGGTGAAGTTCGTCGACACTTTCCGGAACATTGTTGAATAACCCAAAAACCGAATCCGCGCCATTGACTACATTTTTTTTAAAAACATCGATAAATATGTGTAAATCGCGGATATCATTAAAACGAAAAATCTAAATAGGGGTCTTGGGTTTATTTGATCGTCGGATAGGGAATTTTGTCAGCTTTCAGAATATGTAGGTGAAGTTCGTCGACACTTTCCGGAACATTGTTGAATGTATCGAAAACCCGCGTGTTTTTTTGGACTCTCGTTCTCCTCGTATTTCGAAAAAAATAACGTGACATATGCATAATACGCGGATCCGTTTAAAACGAAAAGCCTGGATACGTATATTGGGTTTATTCGATGGTCGGATAGGGAATTTCATCAGCTTTCCGAATATATAGGTGAAGTTCGTCGACACTTTCCGGAACGTTGTTGAATAAATTAAAAACCCGCGTGTTTTTTTGGACTCTCGTTCTCCTCGTATTTTCGAATAATCTAAAATATGCCTAAACTGCGGGTCGAATAAAACGAAAAATCTAAATAGGGGTCTTGGGTTTATTTGATCGTCGGATAGGGAATTTCGTCAGCTTTCAGAATATGTAGGTGAAGTTCGTCGACACTTTCCGGAACATTGTTGAATAACCCAAAAACCGAATCCGCGCCATTGACTACATTTTTTTTAAAAACATCGATAAATATGTGTAAATCGCGGATCTCATTAAAACGAAAAATCTAAATAGGGGTCTTGGGTTTATTTGATCGTCGGATAGGGAATTTTGTCAGCTTTCAGAATATGTAGGTGAAGTTCGTCGACACTTTCCGGAACATTGTTGAATGTATCGAAAACCCGCGTGTTTTTTTGGACTCTCGTTCTCCTCGTATTTCGAAAAAAATAACGTGACATATGCATAATACGCGAATCCGTTTAAAACGAAAAGCCTGGATACGTATATTGGGTTTATTCGATGGTCGGATAGGGAATTTCATCAGCTTTCCGAATATATAGGTGAAGTTCGTCGACACTTTCCGGAACGTTGTTGAATAAATTAAAAACCCGCGTGTTTTTTTGGACTCTCGTTCTCCTCGTATTTTCGAATAATCTAAAATATGCCTAAACTGCGGGTCGAATAAAACGAAAAATCTAAATAGGGGTCTTGGGTTTATTTGATCGTCGGATAGGGAATTTCGTCAGCTTTCAGAATATGTAGGTGAAGTTCGTCGACACTTTCCGGAACATTGTTGAATAACCCAAAAACCGAATCCGCGCCATTGACTACATTTTTTTTAAAAACATCGATAAATATGTGTAAATCGCGGATATCATTAAAACGAAAAATCTAAATAGGGGTCTTGGGATTATTTGATCGTCGGATAGGGAATTTTGTCAGCTTTCAGAATATGTAGGTGAAGTTCGTCGACACTTTCCGGAACATTGTTGAATGTATCGAAAACCCGCGTGTTTTTTTGGACTCTCGTTCTCCTCGTATTTCGAAAAAAATAACGTGACATATGCATAATACGCGGATCCGTTTAAAACGAAAAGCCTGGATACGTATATTGGGTTTATTCGATGTCGGATAGGGAATTTCATCAGCTTTCCGATATAGGAGAAGTTCGTCGACAATTTGTGCTAAAACATTTATATGACTTTATGGCGCCATCTTGTGTAGGACTATGGTTTCTGAGGTTTAGCGCCCAGTATTCATGTAGATGCAACTGATATACACGCTCTGTTATCACAGATCGTTCGGAAAACAGTCCCCTAGCTTTGGTCCCCTAACTTCACACTCGTGAAATTATAGCATTTTAATATTGTCACCACACATACATTATACGCGTAACATTTTCATATTATATAGAAACAGTAAACGGTCTCAAAACTATAATAGGCTTTAAAAATTAAGAATTAAAAGATACTTAAACATTTATAAAATTACTAGTTATTATATTTTATCAAACCAACTATATTTTTTTAAAAAGCTCGCTACTGAAAATCTTTTACGCCTTCCGGTAAGACGCGAGCCTCAATTTGGCCACCTCCGTACTATGGCATTTATAATCAATGGTAATACATGCCCAAACGGTACAACGACAGAAATATAATACGTCATTCTCTCACCGTCGCGTCATAATAATAAATATTGATGGCAATTATTACTCGTAAACGTAGTCGTCTACAGCAGCGGTTCTCGAACCATTTCTCACTCGCGTACCTCTTGGCCTCTGCTTTACGTACCCCCAAATGTCAATTTGTTATATATGTATATTTTCACATAACATAGATAAGAATTTACGAAATGACTAAACCGAAAAATTCGGAAATATTTATTTTAACCAGCATGTGCCATACAATGTACGATGTGTATAATTTAAATAATATAAAGTTAAAAATGTAATTTTAATGTGATCCTTGTTCACAGCGGATATAAGATAATAATGGTTAATGGATTTATCGCTTATAATGATATATTTCATACGAAAACAGAAAAACTGATTCACAATAACACAAACATCGAATACAATTTTCACTTTTTCCGCGGACCCCCTAGTACCTTCTTGTGGACCCCCGGTTGAGAACCGCTGGTCTACGCGTCTGTACACCATATCGGTATATATTCGAAAAAAAAAGTACTATTATACTATACGGTCAAGGTTGATATGATATCCGCCTCGGTACTATGGTTGAGATTTTTCACGATTTTTTGCAACGAGATAAAACGACCAACAAAAATAAACGGTGTAGATAAAAGTAGGCCATTATTGTCACAAGTTGATTTGTATTATGAAAACGGAAAAATGTTGAGCCTCTTTTATAGTACTAGTTTGTAATGTTATTACAAGTACCCGATAAAGAACATCGGAATAATAATACGAAAACTATTTTGTTGCATAGTATGTAATCATTTTTTAACTAGAATACAAAATCAATATGTTTACGTATTATACGTAAAAATGAATCGTGAAACGAGAAAATATTAGAGTTGATCAGTTTATAATAATCAACATACTTGAGAATACAGGCAAAACGTGCGGTTACAATAAAATAGCGGTGAGAAGTACTCTTACCACGCGACCACAAAGTGTGACAAATGAGTGACGACGGGTTAAGCAAACGTTCCTTGGATAATAGTAGGAATAAGAAGAAATGTAATTTCATTTAGTTGTCCAGTGCTCGTCTCACAAAAGATTGCTTCTACACCGTGAAAGCCAACAACGGTTGGACTAAAATAAAGGCAGCCTCGGTGTAAAAATCATTATACTATTGAAATAATAGGCTGATTAGCTTTTTAGCCGTTTTACACGATATAATGAAACGAAAATAGCTCATGCATATATTACACGGGTCGAATTGTCGTCAATTGGAATAATTTCCAGTTGATCGCACGCGGACGGGAGTTCGTAAGTTGAAAAAGTCCATGTAAAAACAAAACGTAACAATAAGACGTAAACATTTTTAAAATTTCAAACGTTGATAAGGCGTCATACGTGATAGCGTAATTCTGATAAGAACAGTGCAGATTTATTAAGCCGCCCCGGCCGTCTCTTCTGGTCAGACTGTCCTCAGAACGACCAGTTCTTCCCTTCGCCGTCTCGTCGCATGGCTAGTGATGGTCACAACTGAATGGTTTTGACTATCGACTACATTCGATAGATTATGTAAAACTATCGAATAATTATTCGAATTGAATAATTGCATGAGCGAATAATTTTAACTATCGAAAAAGTATTCGAACCATCGGAAAAATTATTCGATAGTTTTTATTCGAACCATCGAACAAAGTATTCGATAGTTTTATTCGAACCATCGAACAACGTATTCGATAGTTTTATTCGAACCATCGAACAACGTATTCGATAGTTTTATTCGAACCATCGAACGGTCGAACAAAGTATTCGATAGTTTTATTCGAACATGAGCCCGGAGAGTCCAGCGCCGGGGCTTTTGTATCTATTTATATATTTTATTTTTAATTGTGATTGCATTATCCGAATAAACTGTTGCTTTTTTATATATTGACTGTAGTTTGACTCTTCGTAGTGAGTTTTTTACTAGTCCGAACTCAAAAGTGGCCAAGTGGGATCTCAAATCACAAGTTTATAAAGAAATAAGACATAAGATGACGGTGCTCTAACAAATTAGTGGTCCCTGAAGATCTTTTGTATGCATTTTTACACAACATACAGAAGGCCGTTGTGGGGTTATTGACATCCTTTTTAAAATATTTCCATACAATTGATGAATTTTTTTTTGACATAATGACTAATGAGACTAACAGAATAGTTGAGATTGGAAAAAATCGAAAAGGTAGTCAGTACTCACTCTAATCGTCACAAACCGTAAAAAATCAGTTATCATAATATATATATGTTAGAATCATTGTTATTTGTCACTCCAATTTATTTCTCATCGATAATTTGATTAACATAAACAGATATTATATTATTTCGATAATTCGATGATAACAGATATATGATTACCACGGCTGTAGATACTAGATACTATGTACAACCGTGATCATTACCGATGGTACGATGAAAACCGATTGTTCGATGAAAACCGATTGTTCGTTGAAAACCGATGGTTCGATGAAAACCGATGGTTCGATGGTATCCGATAGTTCGGTGGTGTCGATAGTACTAACTCGATAGTTTTAAACTATCGGCTAATTCGATAGTTTTAAACTATCGATTTGTTCGATAGTTTTCATTCGGTTGTGCCCATCACACTCGCATCCGATCGTGCTCCTCACTCGACGCTTCACCCGTTTAATTTTTTCTTTTTTTTCGCCGCCCCCATACGCACGGAACGCGGCCTCATCCGTTCTTTTCCTTCTTCCGAACAACACGCGGTCGCGAAAACGTTACGCCCGGCCATGACGTCCGCTTCGAACGCGTCCGAGGGTTCCGCTCGTGATATCGTCAGCTCCGAGGGTTCCGCTCGTGATATCGTCAGCTCCGAGGGTACGATGCAAACGGATCGGAATCCAACGGCCGGTCAAACATGCGCCGGGGACGAGTCTGACGACGAGTGAGTATCGAAAACAACAGCAACGGTCCTATTCGCCCTGCCACGCGCTCGTGTCAATCGCCGCGTACCTAACCATAAAATATAACGTGCTTTGTGACCAATCCTTAGGGCGCCTGAAATGGGTTTTTCTTACCCACAGCACGTTTTACATTTTTCACCAAGCAGTTGTACACCTACGCAGTGTTTTCTTATGCTGTTGCGGTCTTCATACGACACAATGTTTTACAATATTATCTTGGAAATATTCTCCTTCACAAACTGAACAATAGATATTTAACCTATTACACCTGAACCTGGGCGCCATGTTACTCGCGGTTTTGATTTTTCTCGGGGAATTTATTCTATCAAAAAATATAATACACAAACGTGTATAAGTATCGCGTCCTTTTAAAAACGGTTCCAAAAGTTATAGAAAAAACATTTCAAAATGTTGATGTATACAAAAAAGTATTATGACTTTGCAAACACTAACCGTATTTTAATCGGTATGTTCTTGTATTTCTAAATATTTTGATACAATAATACAATATTGTTATCTATTGGTTAGTTCTTGAGCTAAACTCCTCTAGATTTATTGCTTTACTTTGTCAATTCTACAAGTACCTTAAGTTGTTAACTCGAGTTAAGTATACAAATAACTGACTCCTTTAGACTTGATAATTTATTTGTTCTAGATTGTTTCCAAAATATGATGAAAATATATACGAAAATTTAACCGATGAACAGGATTTTGGAGACAAAAATACTAAAATTGAAGAGTGAGTATTAATTATTTTTACTATAATTTTGTTTGCTGTATTTTATGTGATATAATATATTTTTCAGATTTCATTCTGGAGATTTAAATCGAAAAAAAATCATTCATACAGGTGAAGAGCAATATAAATGTATAGATTGCCATAAAGCTTTTACCCGTTTACCAAAATTGTATTATCATTATAAAATACACGCCAAAATAGCTTTTGACAACTGTTCTCAATTAACAACACAAGAGAGAACGCATTCAGGAGAAAAACCCTACAAATGTTCATTTTGTAAAAAATCATTTTTTTCATCTATAAGTTTATGTGCACACAAACTGACCCATATACATGATAAACAGTTTAAGTGTTCAGCTTGTCAAAAATCATTTGCAAAAATGTCAGATTTAAAAGTACACAAGGTCATACACACCAAAGAGAAACCATATAAATGTGACGTATGTGTTAAAGCTTTTGCTAAAGCTTCTCAATTAATAATACATAACAGATTGCACTCTGGAGTAAAACCCTATAAATGTCCATTTTGTGAAAAATCATTTGCTAGGTCTACAAGTTTATATAAACACAAACTGAGGCATATATGTGATAAAGAGTTTGAGTGTTTAACTTGTCAGAAAACATTTACAGAAATGTCAGAATTAAATCGACACAATGTTATACACACAGGAATAAAACCATTTCCATGTGATTTCGATTCGTGTGAAAAGAGTTTTGCTCGGCCTTCAGATTTAAAAAGACATCAGAAATTGCATTCTGGTATCACACCATATAGTTGTGATATTTGTAAAAAAGCATTTTACAATAAATTCGATTTGTTGAGACACAAAAAAATGCATACTGGTGAAAAAGAATATGAATGTAAGATTTGTTTTAAACATTTTACTCATCAATATTCAATGTTTATTCACCAGAGAACACATTCTGGAGAAAAACCATTTGTGTGTGAAATTTGTAAGCGGTCTTTTGCCTATGAGTCTTCTTTAATTTCACATAAAACAAGTCACACTGGAGATAGATCATTTAAATGTGAATTTTGTCCAAGATCATTTGCCAATGCGTCTAATTTATCAAAACACAAAAAAATTCATATCGATCAAAAACCAATGCCATATGAGTGTGACTATTGCAACGAGAAATTTGATAATTTACTTGAAATGTATAACCATATGTCAACCCATTGGAACAATCTGAATGACGTTTTTGCTCATGAAAATCGTATAGACAATACTATTTAAACATAATCTGTGGAACAATTAAAAAAATTGTGTACCTGAGAAATATTTTATAAATATATTAATTATATAAAGTATATTTTTATCTTTGAATGTAATTTATTGTTCTGTGAATTTTGAGTATTTTGTTTTTAAATTGTATTGAATCTTTCCAATAGTAACCACTATATTTTGACTATTTTGTTTTATTATTTTATTTATTTAACCCAGAGCCATTGGGTATTAGATTTTCTTTGAAAAATGAATGAGTTTTGTAGGAGATCCCTAACACTCCAGAATCAAATTAGTTTTTATCCAATCAATGTAAGCATCTTCATGCCATCAGTAAGTTAACTATTTGGACTTGGAATGATTTTGTAATAAAGTAAAGAGTAAGTATTTAATAAAAACTTATAAGAAAGTTGAGAGTGCTGTTTACTTAACACCTATCGTCCTTCAACAACATTGAATGTACACTCAACTCTGACGAAAGCAGTTTTAGCGAAGACAATAATGTGGAGTAGTATTATTTATTTTTATCTCGTAAATATAGAAATAGTTTTAAGTCTTATTAATTACGTGGGTTTTAAATGTACATCTTTTTCAGCAGTCTTCCAATCTACTCTGTCGCTGGCCTTTCTCTTCAATTATTGGTCTTCTATAACGTGGCTCATGTATTGTAATTGTTGTCTTCCTCTGAGGTTTTTTTCTATCAACCATTCTTCCCAAAGTTAATCTTAGTAACCCTCAGTGTCTAAGAATTTGACCTATCTATTCATGTGATTTTTTCTTTATGATTTTCCATTATGATCTTGACTCTAAAACCCTGTCTAATACTTCTTCATTAGTGATCCTATAGGTCCAAATTATTTTTTGCCTTTTTCTGTAGTACCACATTTCAAAAGCCTCTATTTCTCCTCTTTCGTGATAGAAACTGGAAGACAGTAAACAAAAACCAAATCCTGAGACTATTATAATATTGAGTACTATTTTGAATACTATATAAAGAGGATTATTATTATAGATTGACATCATTAAATGATATATTAATTAGGTATATAATAATATTGTATATTAAAACTTTTTTTTTATTTATTTTTAAAAAATAAAAATATATTACGAAATTTATGAATACTGATGGGGAAACTGGTATGTCTCCATTAGCTACTTTAAGGAATAAAGAGAACCCTATAAAATAATATAATCTTCAAACGGAAAATAAAAATAAAAACTCGAAGAAGCGTTAGATGAATTTAAATGTATAGCACCATCTAAAAAATATGTCGTAACGATAAAAAACTGAAGTTACCTTAAAATGAAATGAAGCATTCAAATTAATATTTGCGACAAAATTAATACGATGTATAACAAGAAAATTATCGGGTAAAGCATTAGAAGTCATAAAATATAAAGACACAACCAAATAGGCAAATATAAAGAAACATTTAAACGAAGCATTCGCAGTACTCTGTGTTGGTTTTACAATTAGAAATCAATTTGATAAAAATTAATCATGGAAAAGCGTTAACTCTTATATAGAAATCATAGAACAATTATACTATACATTAGGACATTAATACATTTAATAAAATAAAAGACGAAGCTACTACTATTCAAGCGCAATTAAAAGAACAAAAACAAAGATTATATATTAAAGGACTAATCAAATTAAATAGGTGGTCACCTATCACCTATACTTTTCTTATTATTCGTCAATAGTGTCAAAAATGCTCTTCCTTCTGTCAGAATACTTTGCTTTGCGGACGACATGAAAATATATTTGGAAATTAAATCAGCTGACGACTGTTTACGTCTACAAAATAATCTTGAGTGTTTCTCTATGTGGTGTAAAACTTTAGGCTTGAAGCTTAATCTTGCTAAATGCCGGGTCATGACCTTCTCCAGGTCTCATAATCCAATTCTATGGAATTATAAACTCTCTGACACTATCATCGAACGGGTCTTTGACTCTATACTTGACTTGGGCTTCAAATTATCAAGTAATCTCAATCCGAGTGAACACATTTCAATGATTTGCTGTAAATCACTTAAAACTCTTGGTTTCATCTTGCGATATTCTAAAGACCTTAAACTATCTAGATCACTCAAATCCCTGTATTGTGCTCTAGTTCGACCCATCTTAGAATATGGATTGGTAATCTGGAATCCTTATACGGCCACCGGTTCAAACCAACTTGAGCGCGTACAACGTAAGTTTCTGAACTTTGTTGGTTTCTCCTTAGGTATTCCACATGAACCTCATGACTACTCACCCGTTGCTGATGCTCTTGGGCTACATACCCTTTCTGACCGTAGACGTATGCTTAGCACTAAGTTCTTCAATGATCTTATACTCAACAAAATTGTCTCTCCCACCTTACTTTCCTTGATAAATTTTAAAATTCCTCCTCGCTCTACACGTTCTAATATCTCTTTCCATATTCCTAGTGTCACCGCAAATTACCAACAATACGAACCTCTCAGACGTCTAATGACTAATGTTAATAATGACCCTTCCTTTCTAGATTCTTACTCTTAACTGCTATTTTCTATGCTCACAGTTTTATTTTCAGAAGTCATAGTTGTCTGTTATACTTCTTTATTATATTGCTTACTCACTAATTACTGTTTCGTGTTTATTAGTATAATCTCTAATTTATGTTTAACTCATTAAGTTACTTTATCTCATACATTACTGTATTTACTTTGTAAATTATATCATTATCAAAAGGGATTTCCCGTATAAATAAATAAATAAATAAATAAAATAAAATAAAATAAATCAATAAGTTATGGTAAAAACGAGAGATCCAAAAATGTTAGAAGAAGCGAGAAGTATAGCTAGTAGCGGGGAGTTAGAATTAACGTAGAAAGAGGAACACAAAATATTTTGGTATTATAAGTTACGCTGTAAAATGACCTGTCCTATGTGAGTTCTCTTCGTGATAATAATGTGTCGTTTTACGGTGCCATAATATGCCGTCATTGATTGGTCGGTGTACTTGACATTATGCCCCGTCATATGGTGTGGATTTGAGAGGATAACCAGGTAATCACCATTTTTCATGGGTTAAAATGGTTAAATTAAAATATTTGCTTGCCCCTCCTCCCACAGTTACATAGCCGTTATGGGTACGTACGAGTATAATCTCAGTTACGCTTCACCTTCGGAACCGAACTTTCAGTGAACCTCATCATCACCGAGTGCCTCAAGTACACATGCTCAATCAAACAGTTCAACACCCTGGACGCAGCTCCCGGACCAGACACAACCAAGCAAGTCTTAAAATTTCTTAAAATATCCGTATACAATTCAATGTAATAAATCCAAATATCATGATCCTGTAAATAATCTAAACTGCCGTGCTTCTCTCAGTTTACCGGTCACTTTAATTTTTAATAAATCACTTACAGAAGGTGTTTTCCCCTCTGCGTGGAAAATAAGTCGTGTTACGCCAATTTTCAAATCAGGGAATCCGGCTAATGTCGCTAACTATAGACCCATCTCCGGCCTTCCTCTCCTGGGTAAACTATTTGAGTCTATAGTACTGAAACGAATCGAACGTTCTTTCTTAACCACCTTATCAATTGACCAACATGGGTTCTTTCCAGGTCGCTCAACTGCGACTAGTCATGTAGTTTTTGCTTCTTACCTTCACGCGGCGTTTGAATTAGGTTATCAAGTTGATGTGATATACACGGACTTTTCTAAAGCGTTCGACTCCTTAGACCACAATGCACTTCTTTATATCCTCGACAGACTTGGTGTTGGTGAGCCTCTTTTATCATGGTTTAGTTCTTACCTTAGTGACCGTCGACAATTTGTCAACCTCTTCGGGAAGTCATCTGATCTCTTCCGTGCATCGTCCGGTGTTCCACAAGGTAGCCATTTAGGTCCCTTATTATTTAACATTTTCATTAATACTATGTGCTCAGTCGTTTCCCCTTGTCGTTTCCTACTTTTTGCTGATGATTCAAAAATTTTTCACACGATTACCTCAATTAATGATTGCCTCACTCTTCAAAACACCCTTGATAAATTCACCAATTTGTGTAGTACGTTTAATTTATCTCTTAACATCTCTAAGTGTAAAGTTATGACTTTCTATCGCACTAAGGCAGTGATATCTTTTGACTATAGACTTGATGGTAAATCTATTCAACGTGTTAGCCAGGTCCTTGATTTAGGCATTTTATTTGTACCTTCTCTTAATTTTAGCCCTCATATTGATTATATGACCAGCAAAGCCTTTCGTGCTTTGGGATTCATAAGGCGTCACTCAACCAATTTTAGTTCTGCCAATTGCCTTCTATCTCTTTATAATGCTTTAGTCCGTTCGGTCATTGAATATGGGTCTATTGTTTGGTCACCATATACCACAGTTGACATTTGCAGGATTGATCGTGTACAAAACAGTTTTATGCGTTTCGTCGGTTATTGCCTCAACATTCCTCATCCACCACATGAATATGGGCCAATAAGTCAAGTTTTGAGACTAGTTCCCCTTTCTGTAAGGCGTGATAATTTTGACATCATTTTTATTCAGCGTCTGATCGAAGGTCAAGTTGATGCCCCAAGACTAATTGGAGAACTTAGCTTTCGTATTCCTAGTAACACTAGGCTTCAATGTAATTTTTATATACCCATCAATAAATCAAACTTCTCTAGGAATGCCCCACTTATAAGGATGATGCATAATGCAAATAATCATATAGACTATTAAGCCATAAGTAGTACGAAGGCTCACATTTTTTTTTTCTTCGCATAACTTACACCACGTTGTTTTTTTTTTTTGTATTACTTACTTACCTACTAATTCTTTTTCCTCTCTCTAACATTAAGTTGATAAGTTACGCGTCTTATATATATTGTATATGTTTTTTTTTTTTTATTTAACTGTTATCAATTGTACTTCTTGTTGTAATTTTGTAAAAGCCGTCTGGCGTCAATTATAATAAATATAAATATAATAAATATAATAAATATAATAAATATAAATATAAATATAAATATATAAATAAACGTGATTGTAACTAATGGCCATTTGTTGTCGATTTTATGCGGATCAATAATAAAAAAAAAATCTATATTACGATAGCTATTGGGTAGTGACCGTCAGTCATCCGTGTCGTCCGTACGCACGGACATTAACAATGCGTTTTCGGACACGGATTTATGCACGTGCATCGCATTTTCCAGAACTAACGCAACCGATGAAACTTGGAGACGTAGAAGTTTAATGTACGCGATAATACACGTGGCGCGTGCACAATTTGACAGGTGGTGACGGTTCACCTACACCAATTGCGGTCATTACTGAGATTGATGAGCATTTTTATCCCGATTTAGAGTCGCCAGGCTCCCGATGTGGCAAGCGCGCTCGTGCTGTACCCGCGAAAACATGAGATCGTATACAGGTGTATACCCACGCCGGACGTGTTACGAACGTCGCATTATTATCCTAGTAAGTAAATTAAAATAATTACATGAAACATTACTTTCACCTGTTCCTGTAGTATTATACATGTTCATTAATTATAGCTGTTGTGCCGAACGACGGGTAATAACTTCGAGGGCTCGCGACAAGTGGTTGAAATGAAAAGAAAAAAAAGTACGCGCCGTTCGTTCTCTTTTGACGTGGAACTCTCGCGTTTTTCTAGACAGGACAAGTTTCAATGGTTGTAAGTTGTTTTTTCGACCCGAGTATTAACGGATGTAATGTACCGGGGAAATTTAATGAAATTAAAGGTCAAAAGTATATTAGATATATTATCTTCGCACATGCGTAAAAAAAGGTTAAAAGAGATTAAGTATCTTCGTTGAAAACGATTTGAATGTATTCATTTTATTTTTAACTAGCTGACCCGGCAAACGTTGTTTTGCCTAAATTTTTTTTTTAAATTAAGTTGACCCGGTGAACTTAACGCCTTCAAATAAAGTTTAGATTGATAATAAAATTCAAGTATTCCATTGTAATGAATTGTTACAGAAATCAATATATTGCATTTTGATAAACAATGTTTTTCGTTTTGTTTTCTGGTGCAAAAATAAACAACGAAGACGGTTTTCCAACACGCGAACTGGCAACGTACAGCTGCCCGTGCGAAAAACATGGAAATTCCAAATTGATCCCACAGACTTCCAACGATTGGCCTTGCGATTTATTAATTGTCATCGCAAAAGCCAATCATAACGGGAAACTGAATCCGCTTAAACTGAAATGGAAGATCTGTTGGAATGATCGGAATTCGTGGGATAAAGACTTCCTCCCCTTTGAAATTGCCCTTGATGATCGTTTATTGTATTACATTGTTCATAATTTTCTTGACGGACAATCGTGTACCATTACACAATTTAGGAGGATTTAGATTCCGCAACATAATTATGATCGATCCCACTTTTACCTGTAAATTATGCGGTGGAGTTCCTGACACATCAAGCAAGTTCAAAAATTCTGTCGGATAGTTGACCGCTTCGTTTTCGTCGGTCGTGCTGTCAACGGATTTGTATGAACGCAGTTCTCCAGCAATTTTACTCTGAATTGTAAAATTCAAGCTATCGACGTCCTTATTCCTCGCTGCTAGTATTGCCCGTTCACTCATCCAATCAAGATTGTTATAATTGACCTCAATGCTTGGGAACACTTTTGTAATGAGTTCTTCCTTCGACGATGTGAACTCACAAAAATTTGCCGGAAACGATATTAATCCAATCAAAACATCAATCGGAATGTGATAGTCGGAATGTACTAGCCGATTGGTCGTTTTGCAACGCAACTCTCATGATCGTGGTCAATTTCAACTTCTTGACATGCCGCCACAAAAACGACGATTTCAGGCATGCATTAATTTCATCGGCAGCAGTAGATTTCGGAATGACGGGAAGTGTTTGACGAAAATCTCCGGAGAGCAATATCATTGCCCCACCAAATCGTCTCGAATTACCTCTTAAATCTTTCATCGTTCGGTCAACTGCCTCCAAAGCTAGTTTATGTGCCATCGTGCATTCATCCCAAATGATGATATTGCATTCTCGCATCAATTTCGCTGTCGCTTAATTCTTGGTCGTTGTGCACGTAGGATTGTCAACCATGAGAAGATTCATTGGCAGCTTCAAAGCTGAATGTGCAGTTCAACCGCCTTCCAACAATGTGGCAGCAATGCCAGAGGATGCGACAGCCAACGCAATTTGTGATCTTGACCGAATTGTTGCCAGAATCAACGAAATGACGAACGTTTTGCCTGCCCCTCCAGGAGCATCGAGAAAGTAAATGCCTCCATCATCAACAACCTTCATCAGCGAATCGTATACATTCTTCTGCTCGTCATTCAACAGCGGCGCATTTTTTCGTACTCTTTCAGCCTGCTCATCTAGATCATAGTTTTTCTCCCGCTGTAATTCAAGATTGAATGCAGCGTGCCTCGAACGATTTGGCGCTGGCATTCCCAAAGTTAACAACAGACTGCCGCACATGAGCACGCACATGTCTTCGATCAGAACTAATGCTTCGTTGCGCATATCGTCGTTACTTTCAATATCAAAATTAAAATTTGTCGTTCGAACTCTGTGCAAAATTTCATCAACCATCTCGTCCTTGTATTTCTCCCACAATGCATTCGGGTTCGATGGATGACATGTGGCTATGATGATCGCAAACAACGTACGAATTTGATTTGCTGGCGCAGAAACGGTTGCATCGGCTAGTGTTAAGTCCCAATGTGAATCGTTTTCGAGCAAATTCAAGCATTGGCAAGCTTCCCTAAAAGTTGTGCACAGTACACCATCGACAGTACGCAGGGAATTGAAGGATGTCGGGCCCCTAACGTTCACCAAAAGTAAGCGAAGATAGAAGCATTCGTCTTGGCGTGGATGAACTGTGTATATTCGTCCGAGGGAATCAGTCGAATAGACATCTGCGAAGCCAGCAACAGCATCACCTTTCTTCCTGCGTTGAAACTTCTTTGATGCAGCATTCCATGTATAATAGCGTGGCATTTCCGAATATAGTAAAGTCCTCGCGAACGGATCGCTTTCGCATGTCGAAAAAAAATTTGTATTATTATTATTATTATTATTATTTATATAATATTTTTATTTTTATTTTTATCTGCTAGAGGGCGCCACCGGTGTAACTCTGTTTTTGTCTCTAAATCTCTAACTCACAGGAGTTAGGTCCATAATTTATGCTATAAACCCGCTCCCCGACATTCTCTATCATTTAAAAAAAAAAATTGAGCCAAATCGGCCCAGCCGTTCTCAACTGATGCAATTTCGAATTTTTTGTCTCCATTTTTATATTTTTAATAATCCGATGTAAAATACGCGTACACAATATGACGCGGTAAAAACGTTTTTTTTTTCGTAGAAGCAGTGTAATCTTTGGCTTTACACGAACGAATAAAAATATACATATAATATACGGTCCCTAAAAAAAAATAAAGACCGTTGGCTTAGTTTAAATCATATTAAAGTTAGTTATTTGTATATAACTTAAAACATTTAAACCGAAATATAAGTATTGACGTCCGGTTTAAGATGATATATAACTACGTTTATAAATGTTTAATCAACGTAAAGGCACTAACATCAGTAACGATCTCCGTAAATGTTTCGCTTTCTTTCAGCACTGTCCATAGAATACGTATAAAAAATATATTATGTCTATAATATTTGATACATATACGATTTCTAAGGACTATCATGCGCTAGGGCAGGGGTTCAACCAACCTTTTTATCATCGAGTACCACCAGATAATTTTATAATCAGTTCGCGTACCACTTCAATTCTGAAACTAAATTAGGAGTCAAAGGTCAAATTTTTTTAAACGTATATTTTTATTATTTATTCATTTCTTAACATATTTTCTTATTAGATATTTATGAAAGTTAAAAAATCTTAATTTTTAATTAAATCTTAATGTTTAAGTTTATTACAATTTTTAAATTTAATGTGATATTTGTTGTTGTTTATTTTGTACAAGAACATCAATATCAGGCTGAATGGAACTTATTTTCACTCTTAAGTCATTTTGAATATCGAGCCTATTTCTGTACTTATTTTTCAAATACAGAAATTCAGAAAATACACTCTCACACAAATAAGTAGTGACAAATGAAGTTAAACATTGTAATGCTTGCTTGAAAAGAGTACAAAAAGAAATACGACGTATACATAAATAAATATATACTCGTAATATAATACTAATTAATTAATATAAGATATAACATTTTACATTTACATATTATATATTTTATAAAAAAATAAACCAAACAATTTCTTCGCGTACCACCTACCTTCTTTCCACGTACCACGGGTTGGGAACCTCTAAGCTAGGGTATTTCGAAAAACCGTGCCTCAGATAGAATAGTGAGTATGAATATTTTTTACAATATTACATTCATATATAACTTGATATAAAATATCAATAATGAATTCCTACTCTACTATTCAATAAATTTAAAGTATATATTATTTTTTAACATTTTGTAGTTTTACATACTCAAAAATATATAGTTAATTGATGGTTTTGAAACTGAAGAGCTGCATTAAAATCTACTGCATGCTGCATGTGACCTTTGGGCAGCAGGTTGGACACCCCAGCTCTAGAGTTTAGATTGTGTTTGAATAGACTCCTGTTACGTGGTCCTTGAAGTGGAGACTGTGGTTCACCGTCACATGCATAAGGCCTTCGTCATTTAAGGTGTTGTACCAGTTTAAGCCTTTAACAAATAAAATTACATTCATAAAGTTGGCTTCCACACTATGTACTTTTAGACTTAGAGTAGTGTCAACAATTTTCTATTTAATAAATTGCTTGGTTTTTGTTTTTATTTGCTACCCATCGGTTAGGTACAAAACGTAAAATGTTCTAAATATATTTTTCTCAGAAGTGAAGAATTTTTTTTTTAATTTTAAAAATTATTAAAAATAAATAACTTTTTTACTTATAATATAATAATATAAATATATCACAAATATGTACTAGTTTTACAAGTTACAGCCTTTATAAATTGTTAATACCATTAAAACTAAAATAACTCCAGGGGCATACATTTTTTTTTAGCTAATCGAAATGAAAAATATGCTTACGGTTGCATGGACACTAGCTCAAAAGTAAAGTGTAATTCTTTCAAAATTGATCACAAAAATAATCCGAAAATTTTAGATTAAGAGCCACTACCACAGTCTCACCATGTCGACCAAATATTTATGTTTATGTTTTTATTTTATGTTATTTTATGTTTTAACTTATTGAATTGTGTAAAAATTGTAAGAAGTATAATGAGAAGGAAATTAATAAATTACTACATTTTGAGAAATAAATGTTGGAAGTAGATATGTATTAGTATTAAAATTAAACATTAATAACTGAATAATTATAAATCCCTTCAATATACATTTTTACATAATCAACATTTTTAAATGAACTATGAAGTAGGTACATTGCTTATTATATATCATTGTGAGTAAAATAAACAATTTGGATTTGCTTTTAACATCCCTGTTTCAACATTTTTGAAAGTTTCTTCACAAGGTTGTTGTGTATTTCCAATGTACCATCGCTCCTTCTTATGTGAGAAATATAGTGATCCATATTCCAGTATTCTACAACTTTATTAAACCTATTAATAAATATAATGAAATCATAAATATATGGATATTCTTAGTTTTTATTTAAAATATCATTTATATCAAATTTACATTTGATATTGAATGATGATAATGTACAGCAATATTAAATTATATTTTTACCGTTTATTGTCTGCAAACAATTCTAGTGGGTATTCGTTGAGAAGAAAATTTTGGTTTTCTGTAAAAATATAGGTCAAGAATCTAGATAAATATATGTGGTTACATAAATGCATGAGAGTACACTATCCCATAACCCATTGCATTTTTGTTCATTACAGTCAAATGATTTTGATAGTATGTATTTTAATAGATTGTCATTTAAATTTTTTAAATTATTCTTGGACTATTTATCTCCTTTTTTATTTGATCAAATTGATTTGTGATAACCATATTTTACAGAAAACAAAATAGTATATAAAATTTTCAAAATCATAAATTATTGTAATGATAATTTATGGCACACTAAGTAGAATGGACCAATATGGATCTCACGCTTCAATTATAATGGTATTAACAGTTTTTAAAGGCTGCATTTTGTAAAACCAATACATTTAAAAAATGAGACAAAATTAAAAAAAAAATAAATATCAGAAAGACAAGCAATTTATAGCAATTTTTTGACCCAACTTTAGTTCCAAGAGTACTTAAGGAGGGGGCCAACTTCATGGAAGTAATAAAATGAGTAGGTAAATGTATAACTTTAATAGTTAATTGTATGGAAAAGTACCTTCCAAAAATCTGAAATTATGGTTGCTCCAGGCTTGATCCAATCTTTTATTATTTTTAAAAGAGGTTTTCTACTTCAATCTTCAACTGGAGTCATAAAACAGTGTCCTCTGGTTTCTGCCACTGTCTTTCGTTCATAGTCACCGAAAACCCATTTGCCCTCGACACTTTGTAGTGTTTCCACCGGTCGAATTTGGTTTTGTCTATATCAACCGTACGGCCATATCCGTCCAGTTTCACTTTTCGGACTATCATCGCATCGGACACAACATATGTATCTGCAAAATATCAGTTAATATTTTGTTTGAGAGCCATAATTGGATTTTTTGTTAAATTTAATGTTAGACGGGATCTGTAGAAAAATGTATTACGTCATAGAGACACGCCATGAATATTATGTCATTTTTTTTCCGGTTGTAAGTGTGCTCAAAAACTAAAGATTTCTAAAATTAATTTTTCAACGTAATTTTTAAAATATCGAAAAAGATATAGGAAACGGGTGTCGGGCAATGTAGAAAAGTTCCCGCTCGACTTTCGAACGCGTATAGCTTGCAAGCCATCGACGAATCGGCGCGTGAAACGTTACAATCGATTATAGGGGGTGTTTTATTAGTGTGTTTAAGACTGAGGTAAGGAGGAAAATTAATGGATTAATTAAAGAGCTTAAATTGGATATGAGTTTACATGGATATAGTTTATATGGATATGGTGTCTTCATTGGGATCTAGTAGGATGTCCTGAGGTAGCCGAGGTTTGAGTCTCAGATTTGTGGATCTCTTGCCGATGTTGTAGTGACGAGCACCATCTACTTTGTGAAGTTTTTCGTGGAAACTTTTAAATTGTTGAGTTATCCAGGTAGATATGTGTGGTAGGCCTGTATCGTTGTGTAGTTGTTCATTTCTCATAAACCAAGGGACCTTTAGGGCTATTCTTAAGAATTTAGTTTGAAGAGTTTGTAATTTTTTAATTTTTACTTTTGAGGCAGCTGCCCATACTGGGCATGCATAGGTTACTAGTGGTCTTACGCGAACTTTGTGACAACGGGAGCGAAACTGTCACAAAACATTTATGCGCTCAAAGAACGACGAGGATCCGTCTGCACAGCGATAGTCCTCGCAACGAACCGGCAGAGGACGAACGGCCTGGAACTTAGGGAAAACGACAGTACGAGTGGCAGACGACGACGCGGTTTCAGGAACGGCACCGACCGGCGAAGGATCACGGGTCCACCGCACGTGGCTCTTGCACAACCTGCGGACGGCAAAACGACGTGCACGCGACTTTGGTGGTAACGAGGGTGGGGGCGGACCGGGTGTTAATCGGCAATTAGGGCCCGGGATTTAGCCTATATACTTATATAGTTATATGTATTGTATATTATCTTATATCACATGACGATAAAATGACCAATATTGTCGGTGACGTTTCGCTGATTATACGTAATAATCAGGCGTTGCCCGCGTATAATTATAAATTTATAAAGCTATTTATTATGCTTTAAAAAAATTAGGAGAGTGTTCAAGTATACCTATAGACACGTCACATACAGCTTTTCAGCTTTCAAATTCCATTAATAATTCAGTTTTTATCAAAGCTTTACATGTGATTAAGTCTTTAACTTTATCACTATCTATAGCACTACAAAAAGTTAATTTTGATTTGTCATATTGTTATGAGCGAGGAACAGATGCATGTCAAATATTTAAAGAAATTCTAGAAAATGCCGATGATGAGTTTAAACAAATATTTTTTAATTCAGAAGAATCTATGTTAGAAGGAGTTATTTAAGTACCAAGAACTGTAGGTCGACAAACAGCACCTAATAATATTCTACGCGGTTTGTTATTCGTGTATTATTATCATATTATATTGAACTGTGTATTATACTGCAGTTTTCTATAACCATTATTTTTAATTTTAGTTTGTTGGTTCTCGTCAAAAATTGATGATGGTAAATTTATACAAAAACGAAATGGCATTGTAGTCAAGTGGTGAAGAACCGAAATTGAATGGTAAATGAATGATAAAAAAAATATCACAGGAATGTGGTATCGGACAATGGACTGCGAGCGTTACTTTGTCGGAATATCGTAATAAAGACCAAAATTCGACCAAAAATAACAGACAAAGTAGACGAATCGACCAAAATGCAATAAGGCAAAAAGTGAATAATTTTTGGTACAACCACGATGTCCATGCAACGTGACCGTTCAGAAGAAGACGTGACGACAGTACAGCTCGTTCCCTACAAGGATGTTCACCATCTAAAAAGGCGAGTGAAGCTAAATGAAACCAGGCGGCTGGGGAATTTCGACCCAACAACATCAAGATATTGGCATTTTTCTGATGACTATAACTCTATTCTGTTTAATTAAAGTTACGTTCCAAAAACCTGACCGAGATACGCAGCAATAGCGACTGAAATTCGATATTGTCATCGGTCGCGATCCGATTATAGTATTATTATTTAAATATAATATTATATTTCCGTGCGCGGAAGAACGCGGTGCCGTCGTCGAACCGATCGAAAATGAATCAACGAAACTGTAATTGTATTTAATATACGTATTGCTCGATTTACTCGCCGACGGCCGTTGTTTTCCACGCATTTAATACATCGTTATGGGCGCGAATAATAATTATTTATGAAAACATTGATACGTATACTCGTAATCGACACCGCATGAATGGGTAATCTGGTGTAGGTGCGTTCTGTAAAGTGTAAAGCACGTATGCAGTAGGTATACCTAAACACAGGGCCTCCACATCAAATGCTGGGCCCTTGTACTAAATGTTTGTGCATTTATAAGACTTCCAATAATACAATTTACCATAAATGATTAAAAATCAAGATGCATAAGCATTTTGATGATAATTATGTCTTTTTATTTTTGTAATACAATATTATATAAAAGGAAAAAGAAAAAAAAACGAATATTTTTTAATTTATATATTGTATTTCAAAAATATTTCAAAAATAAAAAATAAAATTAAACCAGCCCACGGTCCCCTAAAATAGCCCCTATACCCTAGGTTCAATAGCACCCCCCTTGTGGAGGCCCTGTCTATACACATCATGTTATGTAATAATAAAAGTTACCTAAAATAATACGTATACCCGGAGAAGGGACGAAAGCGTTTCGGCTAAGCGAAAATCAATGTAATATCATACCGTCGACCGCGAATAAGCACCGAGAGGCATCCCGATGTAAGTTTTCCAACATGTTTAATTATATTATGACCACATACGTTTTCCGGGGAGCGCGGACGTATTACCGCGGCCTGTCACGAGTGCGTTGCATCAATCATCGATTTACTATCAACCATCAATCATCAACATTATCATCGTCGAAGGGTCGTAGTCACACAATATCTGGTTACCCGGTGTTCTCGGATTTCGATAACCGTTCGGAGTTTTCGCCCAGTGCTGCGGACGCGCACCCCGTGGAACTGTATACAATACGCGATTATGTTATGGCCGGTGCACGTGTGACTTCGTCGACGAGTAATTTTACCGATATTGTGCCACTCGTTTTCCGTTATCATGCTAAACAGTATTATTGCGCTACTGCGCCGTGCCGCGTTTTATTACTGTCGAGTGTCGACTACGCGGTTTTTTTTTACGGCGTTTCGCATAGGCAATCAAAACGCGTTACGAAAACGATGTATAGATGTACGGTTTTGCATGTTCGTGCACTCGAAAAATAATAACTCATATTTAAGCTCTGTACGTACGTACGACACAGTGGCGCGAACAGGGAAAATTGTCAAGAGGGGCGTCAGTTCTCAGACATTTAAAAAAAAAATTTAACTTCCGTCACTATTTTTAACAGTATCTCTGTCCCAAGGGCCAAACAAATGAATGCATTTACTCGTATCAAAAATATCAGTGAAAACAACTTTTTTCGAAAATTATTCTCATTCTATACTTAATTTTTGAGGAAGCTTCTAGAGATTTTGGGTGCTAAACCAACCCCCACCCCTTATTTGCGCCTCTAATAGAACAGTCGATTTTTATTCTGTTTTACCAAAATAAAATATTATAATGCCAACTTGCCCCAAGTAAGACGAAATTGACTTATTTACTTAAATTAGTTTATCAATTAGATTATATGTGCAATACTTCAAGTTTTTTTGTCGAATAGTTTCGATAGGAGAATGATTGCTCCGCTCTTCCATAGGTATATTTTATTTTGTATTATATTTTCAGATCACACCGTTAAAAAAACAACGGTAAACTCTAGAGCTGACGCGCGTATTTTGATTATGGTTGTTGTTATTGGTATTTCATTTTTTAGAAGAATAAAATGTTATGCTAGTCGTCTCGAACCAATTACTTTACACAGTTATTTTCAGCACTTTGAACAACTGCAAAGTATACTCGATAACATTGTTTCTCGTGAAACGCGTGAACTATCGTAACACAATTTTTATATTAAAAGTTCGCGATATTTGGCCTTGGTCGAAACAAAAGAAAAAAATAGCTCCAAATGTCGAACCTATTCTATAGTCTAAAAATAAAATGAACGTAAAAAATACTTTAAAAAACACGACAAACACGTGTACAGTTTACAGTATGAACAGTATAACAGTGTAAAATAAATATTTATAATAATTAAGCTGCACGCGCAAACCACGCGCGCGAGATACACGTGCCGTTTAGTCGAGGACAATATTGCACCGGGGTCAGAAAAACGATAATAACTGACGGACGTACAAGTAAGCTAGGCGAACAGAGTGTATAACAGCTCCGGGTTCACACAGAAATCAGACGTATCCAGCCATTCAGCCGAGAAGTTGTGAGGTTCAATAAATACTCACCGCACCCACGGAGTGAACAGCAGTCGCGATATCTCTCCGCCGCAGTCATGCAAACGTTTTACAATAATTATTATAATTATTTAAATGTATCGGTCAGGTAGGCCCCCCGTTTCCCCCACCATTTATGTTTATATAACCTATTTGTTTTTGTGATGAACCATTTTTCCGCCGTGTCGCACGGGCTTTCTTTTTTTCGTTGCCCAGCCATCGACGGGAACAAAACTTTTCTTATTTTTTCATATACGGCTGTTTATCATTATTATTATTTTTATCATGATCGAGAACGAAAAAATCATATCATGTCGTAATGGAGTCACTAACAACAAGTCGTTCCCGGTGGAACGTTTTTCCGATGTCGGGCCCACACCAGGACGAGGCACAAATGTGTGTCCGGCTAATATAAACCAAATGAACAAAAGAAAAATAAATGTTTATACTGAGACGATACTTTGGCCGGTACCATTATATTTTTTGTTAATTTATATTTCTGTGGTTTTCTGTTTTGGTGAATTATGTTTTTGTCTCTCTTTTGATCGAGGTTTTTCCGCTTGATGGTTTTTCTCGGCACAACAAAATGGACACACGCAAGACATTGTTACTGCTGTCTGCTGATACCGAACCCGGCACGCAACAATAATTGTTCGCGCAGGTGCTCATGGATTATCGGCATGTCACTGCACGGTCGTGTTACATTCGGTAGGAGATGGCGACGGCGGTTTATTGGTCGGTTAACCGAAACGCGTACATCAAGGACTGTTAAACGGCTGCATCGCATTATCTTCTTGTAAGGGTTGGCGTTAGGTTTTTTCTTCTCTAGGCAAATATATTTTTCGCTACCCCTATCCAATAATTATGTTGTTCGGGGCGGAAAGGGTGTGTAGAAAAATAAATGTTTAGGCAAATGCAATGAAAAAAAAAAATACAATACATTTATTTTAAAACCAAAATATATGCGCTGAATAGTAAATAGGGTATATAACAAAAATTTTATGTGCGAGAAAAATATAAATAAAAAAATTTGGTTCTTTCGAAATCAGCCGTCCGCTTAATTTGTTTTAGCGTCGGTCCTGCAACTGCTCGTAAGTATTCTATCGTACAGTTATATCGGTCGTGTTGTTGGAATCGGTACACCGCAGCAAACACTTGTACGTGTAATAGTTGTAGCGCGCGCAGGAACTGAAGTATACCGCTCGGGGTCAGCCTTAGGTTTTTTTTCCGCCTCGGAAGGACCAATTTTGCGATCCTATTTAAAAGTTACGTTGTTCGAGGGAGGGGTATGAAAAAGTTAATATTAAAATAAATGAAATAACAAAAAAAAAAAAACAATTTATACTTTTCGAGCGACATCATACACTAGTATGCGCGTTATAGAAATTATATGAAATGATGAATTTTTGATTGAAAAATGAATTTCACGATGAAAACGTACAACCGAAATACTCGCAACACATCGAGTATGAACTGTTACACGACTATTTATTTGTTGAGCTTTTTCTCGTGCAAATAATTAAATCAATTTGTTTCACTCGAAATGTGCCGCGTCCCTAGGGCCTAGGCGGTCGTCCGTATTGCTGTAGCGTTGGGCCGGCCCTGATGGTATACCGCGGTAACCCTGGGGTCCGGGGGTCTTTGCGAGCCGCGCACAGCACGCACACGGGAGATCCTAGACGGAGAAGAGCGTGCCGCGAGGACTCGGGCGGCCCTCGGCGCAAACGGGCGGCCGTTCGAGACCCGATCTCGCGCGTCGTCCCTACGTAATTTTGCCGACTTGCCGTACACGCGCGCCGCGCCCACCCGTTCACCCCGTACGCGATGCACGCAGTCAAACGCAGCGCGTGCAGCATGTGATAATAATACACATACTATTATGACGTAATACACCTAATATCGTGTGCTACCGCGGGTTTCTGGAACCCGTTCAAAGACCGTTTATCATATTAGTACAGTACGGGCGACACGGGACGGACGCGTTTGATCTCCCCGAAGATTCGTACCGATGATAATAATAATAAATAAATTATTATTATTATAATTTCCGCGATGAGTCGATTGACCGAGACGGTGATGGGTGTGCGAAGCGATAATAATAATTATTCGTGTACACGCGCTCACGTCCGTCACGGACAACTGACCGCCTCCGCCTACGCGTTCGCGCACACGCCGTTAACTCTTCAGACGTCCGCACTCGAGTCTGCGTATAATATTTTATTTTTCACGTAAGTTCATAAGGACCTCCGTATAGAAACCATAAACTCAACTGCATTCAGACACTACGAAAAATCCCACTTCAATAACTATCCAGCCATATTTCCATTCAAGGCGGGGAAAATATCTCAGAAAATCCCGCCCGTCGAATAACAATATGCTGGTGCAGGGATCTGATGAATACCCGGTTGCAGTTTAATTATTACTTCTTGCGGGTTCTGCGTTCTGTCACTGGGCAGACTCCCTTCTCGTGCTGTTCAACGTCACGATGTAACCGAAAACACGTTTGCTTATTGTGCATAATACTTGTCACGGAGAGTAAATGTTGTATTTGAATAAAAAAAAAAATTGCAAAGAAATGAGTTCGCGCGCGCGATGATAACGATATCCCGTTGTCGTCGGTGCCAGATAATAAATGAATATGAATTTCGCGAACATCGACAGCCGCGTATAACCCGGTATACTTTTCTACGGAAAACGCGAAACCAAATGATATTATTGATGTCGCCGTTCCATGTGGTTCATAAAATATTCAGTTCGTGCGAACAATATTTTCGTTTTGGCTAGAAGTAATTTTAAACTAAGCTATTACGGTCAATGAAACGCACCAATGATATTGATTACATGACTACAATCGATATCAATCAACTACGCAAATATATTTATTAGTATTATTATTACATAACGATTGTAATCGATGACATAACGGTCATAACGCGGACGGGTCATGTTAACAAGGACGCGTTATAATAATATTATATACCTAGCGGAATCTATATTCCGACTACTTTAAAATAATATGCTTATTCGTTGCTTATCAATCGATATGATTTACATATTATACATTCGTATAACTAGTACCGGTATTACGTTTCGCGGGACCTAGTAGGATTGTTTTTTTATGTCGAGGCACTTTTTCACAGGAATATCTCGAGAGGGGTGGATTTAAGGTTAGAAAGTTTGTTAGAAACTATCCTCTTTTCTCCTCGGCATGCTCCTAATTTTTTAAAGAACGCAATAAGATTAAATCAAATGTATCAAGCTAATTTTTTTCGTTTTTCGACAAAAACCATCAGGTATGGTATACATTTTTGTCTTACATGGTATACATTATATATGGTATACTTATATGGTATACTTATATGGTATACATTTTTGTCTCTCTTTTTGTCTATATTTAATATTAATATCTATCAACAACCCGAGCGATGAAATTATTATTATATAAAGACGTACCGACAAACACGTAGTCAATAGTCATGATTCATGAGCAGTCGTACCTTATGAAAAGGGGTATTTCGGGTTGTCGGATCTCGAACTCAACGTTATCGGTTCACATTTGATGATAAAATAATTTTTGAGACTAGAAATAGAGTCATTTTTCTACTAAAATAAGTTAAAAATTATCGAATTCATTAGAAAGTGCAGGTTGTCGTCTATGGCGTATACTGTATACATGACAAGTCGTTATAATTCGTTCATTATATATGTTATTTTTATTGATTACGATTTAAGGGCGATTGAGGGTAGTATTTGTATTATTGAATTCAGTTGACTTAGTCTTAAAAGTCTGACAAAATTACGTTTAGGTATACTTGGAACAGTTGGACCAAAGACGAACTGCATGTGGTCCGGACAAACTAGATCTTCAGCACTCTACAACTAAGTCTGATGCCAGAATTGAAATGGACACAATAAATTCATGAAAAGTCGTCCTTTATAATTTACGGTTAATATGATATGAAAAATATATAAAAACCTTTGGCTATTGTAACAGCGATTGCGTTACGACAACAATAGATATTGGACGGTCATTACAATATTACTGCGAGGGTATAAATATGTATAAACGCGTGGTAGGTATAGTGACTAGCCCTAGTGCAAACGGCTGCAAAACAATTTTATACGATTGTTACAACCGTAAATTGATACTATAAAATTGATATTTTATTTTATACGTTTTGAAAGAGTAAAGTAATTTTTTATGTTACAATTTTTTTACGCGAACAATAGGTACAAGGTACAACCAAATAACGTAGGTGTGCGCGCATTATAGTATTATATTTGTTTTAGATACTTATAGATAAAATGTTCTCTCTTAGCCGGGTACGCGCACACGTCGTTTTAAAAATGTGATACTGAGCATGTTTTTCAAATCTTTTATTCACCGCGATCGTCACGTCTTAAATTAATATTCTCAGTTTTAATTTTGATTTTCGAACAAACCGTTCAAACGCCACGTAAGCAGTCCACATAAACAAATGATATATTTCGATTTCTTAGGTGTACAAATATTTCATTAGATCCGTAACATATAATTTTACTTCCTGTGTGAACATCGGTTGGTAACTCCGCATCCTTTTTCCGTCTTCCATAATGTTTAAGCTATATTTAAGTAAAGGTTCTATCAAGTTATATGCTTAGGTCGCTTGGTAAACAGACAGATGTGTAACGTCGACGAAATAGCTGTTTTTGTAAAATAATGTATGAACTAAATGTATCTCCTTACTAACTTGCATGAACGTGCAGAAAAATACTTGAACTCAAAAACATTAATACTTCGAGCGGGGAAAGTCCGAGACATGGTGTGGAATGTGCAACAACACGCGTTCACAGTATTTCGAAAACGGGGAATCTAAATCGTTTGAACGCAATACCACCTTGAGATGGGCCACAGCGTTCAACACAACTGGTACGGCGGTGATGATAAGAATATTAATTATCGGACGAAACAGGACTGTTAGAACATCCGAAAACGTCGACTTTGGATACACTGCGGAGCCTCCCAACCGTTCCGTCAGTTTGCGCGCCGTTTCTATTGGGAATGAGACGTAGGATCTTAAAGTTGGATTTAGCGTTTCATCACTACAAAATCCAAGTTTGGCAGCAATTATAGGCAAGGGATTACCAGCAGCGTGTTCATTGTCCACGGCTAATGATTGAGTTTGTATGGAAACAATGACAGCATGATTTTGTTTACGAGTGACGAGACTCGTTTCCACTTGCATGCGGTTATGGAAATTGTATTTTATTGTATTTTATACAATTGCTTATCGATTGGTCGAATTTCAACCATCGCGTTTCTGAGAGATTTAGGTCCATAGGATTTTAATAACCATAGCCTCTAATTATCCATAATTACGTTTGGAAGAGAAAATTGCTCGCAATAAGTCGTACTATGTTCAATTGTTAGTTTTGGTAGATTATTTCATTTTCAAACGGGTGACACCATACAAATCATTAGTTTTATTTTAACCTATACTGTTGTAATTCACCAATTCGATTGCTTCCCGTGATTATGTAATAATATATATTATTTTATTACGTTAAAAGATTACTATCCACTGATATCCTATGCTTGTCCCGTATGTCTTTTTCATCCACTAAAATATGTATTATTCAAAATTCTTCAAAATTAGTTTCTAAGGTTACGCATAAAAGCACCGTGGTTTATTTGAAATTGCCGGATCCACAGCGACACGAGGGTATATCTGTCATAAATATCTGGATCAAAACTAAATTAAAAAATGTTCTCACCAAACTAAAAGACATTATAATCTAGGAAGGAAGATTCCGTCAGACGCCTTATGTAATATAATAATTAATGATTACGTTGCAAAAAATAACATTAATTGGCTGTGTGGAAGAGATTTAAAATTTAAACGATTAACTTAACCGAGTTTATCATCGAAATTTCACATCTGTCATCATTTATCATCTTTTGAAAAAAAATGAAACGAATAGAATCCATTCGAATACGAACGTAATTCGCGAGAATACTGTGCTCTGGCGAAGTAGTATAACAAGTGCAATTATTATCGTATACGAACAGTATTTTCCTAAGTCCAAGAATAGACCCCCTGGTATGCTGAAAAATGTTGTACAATTTGAATAAAAAAAAAATAAATATTTTTGCATATTATAACTCAATCGGTTTATTTTGCTGCAAAACGTGATTTCCATTTCCCGGGAACACATGTGATGGTTAAGCTAAACCGGGGAAAAATGTAGACAACTACACGGATTCGGCTTGAACAAACCAAAATGGCTAGCGATTTTACCATTAAAGAAATACTTACGACTTCAACCGTACCTCCCTTTTCCTTTACTTTTCTCTCGCTCTCTCTTAAACACGGTATATATTGACACATATACACAAATGAAAGTTTTCCGTTCGGTAAAAACCGAGCACTACAGAGAAGTCTGCTACAGAGGTGGAGGGTTGCGAGCGAATCGATCCAAAGGGCAAAGCCCCTACGGCCTTCCTAGTTAGCTATAACGTAAAAAGAATTATATTTTACTTATTTACTAAAAATGTGTTCACGCCAAAAGCGCAACACAAAGGTTACGCACCGATCCAAACGTACAATCACCACCGTGTACACAATAATGTCGACACGTGTGTCACTCGTAACTATTTGATGAATACATACGACGAGAAAATATTTGTTATAAACGATCCGCGGGTGCGGGTGAACGCTCTACTATCGCGACTGCGATACAATTGTAATTACATCGGGCGGCGAGTGTGTTTTCGCTGTTGAAAAAAAAAAAAAAAGGTACCGCTTAAACAGTCGTCCGCCGTAACGTTACGGCGTTTCTTAAACGGTTTTTAATGATACATGTGTTTTAATTTCGAATGGAAAATACCGCACGTCCGCCCGCAATACAATACGGATTACGACGTGGCAGCAATAACTCGCGCGGCACCGCGTAATTTATTCGCGAACAAAATCGGTTTGCCGTGTACACTCGACGGCGACGCTACGAATCGATTTTGTTCGCGAGTTACGCACCACTATTTTGCTCCGCGAATCGAGAACACCAATAGTAAAGTAATATAATATAATGCAATAAATTATTATAAATCGTCTCCGAATAGGCCACACAAGACTGACTCACAAACACCTAATGGCCAAAGAAGAACCCGCTCAATGCACAGTCTGTGGAGTCATACTAACAGTGAAACATATAATAACTGAGTGCTATCAGTATTCCAAAGATCTAAAAAATTACAACATTTCACCCAACTTGTACGAAGCCCTAGGACCAAATATCGAAAATACATTAAACATGCTAGAATTCCTCAAAAAATCAGATTTATACAACAAAATTTAAACCCACCGTCAAAGAAAATTGTAACATAAATAGCAAATACATATAACAACACAACATAACAAACACCATACAAATATAAATACTGAAATCTTTTAACCAACACCATGCAATTCAACCAAAAAAAAACTAATAACCATTGTTGTTGATGTTTTTAAAGTTCAAAAAAAAAAAAAAAAATATAATGCAATTTACGATTTGTTAATGTGTAGGCTGGCAACACTTTTCTATAGACAATTTTTCCAATTTTTTTATATTTGGCTCAATGTTTGTTTATCAATACTTTATCAAAAATTGTATTTTGTAATGACTGCTTACGCCTCCCCAGAAATGTTTACACACCCCCCCCCAGGTTGGGAAACACTGGTGTACAGTGTACACATGCCGCGGGCCGAGGCGATCGTGTTCAAAACTGTTGCGATCAATTATTACCACCGGTGAACCGCCGCAATAGATGTCGAAAAGGCGATGATCGTGCGCGAGGGTCGAGACAACACCGTCGGGCGATTCGTACGAAAGAAACAAAAAAGTGTGCGGAAAAGGTTTTCCGACCGCTCAACCGCCACCGCGGGCGCAGGGGAGGATGACGAGGGGGTGGTCGACGACGTTATACGCACGTACGCGTATCCCGAACGACCCGAAATGCCTGTGTATCGTATAATATTAAAACGCGTTATTATATATCAAACGTTGTTTGAATAGCCACCGCTGAAAGCGGAAAACCGTTCTAAATCGTAATACGATTTATCACATAATAATAATGTAACATGAAATTTAATTACGCTGTAGGCATTTTGATATTGAACGTTATACGGGTTATTTTTATTTACCTACGCCAACACTATAGCGCGATATTATGACGTCGTTATTTAATTTCATATAGGAATCGGTTGCCAGGCAACGGTCGACTGTGCGTTATTATTATTTATTTTGAAAACCATGTTTTAAAACGGACGAAACTCCTAGGTCGGGTGAGACGTAGGGACGGCCTTGTTAAGCTTGAAACCAATGTACCATAGCTCTCGTAAAAACGATTCCGGGTGTGAGAAGTCTTCGGTTTGATCATTTTGTATTTTTAAAGATGGTCGATATGATTACAGTAGAACCAAATTTCTTAAGAAGGTAGGTTGAAATTTAAATGTTTTTTTTCTGTTTTTCTCAAATGCTCGGAAAACTGTCGAGAAATTAAAAAAATGTCCAACTCAGAGTGTCAAATACGAGTAGCTGAAACTTCCTTTCAGAAAAGTTTCCTGTTCGTATACATCGGAGCAGTCGTTCTGGTCAAAATCGTCTACACAGATACAAAAAAAAAAAAAATAAAAACACAAATCATGATAAAACCAATAACGTTCTTCGGAGTACATTTCACTGGGAATCCAAAATAACCTAATCTTCAGTATCGCGTTGTTAACAGGTATTCCATTTTATAATGTAACATGTGTATCGTTGGTATTACAAATTTACAAATATAAATCTGTAGCGACAAGGATATATACACGTGTACAATATAATTACTCGATTATGCGATAAATAATAATCTTACGTGAAGTATCAAATACTTTTGAAATATCGTATTCTATAAGTTTTGAAGAAAAAGAAACACGCAACTGGATACGCTTTGTAGTGATACGAAGAATATGAGTGGGTAGTCATGCGTGTGGTTTCGTACCCTTTATGTGGTATAGTAATTTTATCTCTTAAAAAAATAAAATGAACGCTAAAAATATATTAACATTAATTATCCCCGAAGTGATTAACGATTAACAACGAAATCAACAATGGTATAATAATAATATAGTATCAACAAACATAATATTATTAACCAAACGCATGATGTAAATATTGATGTTTACAGATATAGACATATAGTTAGTACTTCAGTACCTATAATATTCATACGTATTCATAAATGTTATTAATCGATAAACGACAATTTTTATGGAAGTATACAACTATGACAGTATTTAATTGGATTTCGAACGAAATGAATATTTTATGGTTTTGACTCAACCGAAGTCTATTCACTCTAACTTTTATATATTACTTATTTATTTATTTATTATTTATAAAGAGGCTTCGAAAACTGGGCCATTAACCCCCTGTGCTCGGTGTGACGTATGGTAGGGGTACAGTAGGGGAACTCATGTTGAAACAGTTGTATTCATAGGCGGTACCAGACCTTCATGGCTGGGAGGGGGCAAGCAAATATTTTAATTTAACCATTTTCATTTTTAACTGACCCATGGAAGTGACGATTACCTTGTAATCCTTTCAAATCTACCATTGGTCAATTATACACACTATTTGTGCCAAATTAAAAGGCTTGTTACACTACTAATAGATTAAATCGAAACTAATAAGGGACAACAAACAAAAATATTACAAACAAAATTTTTTTTAACACTGAAACTGGTTTATTTGTAATTTGTTAAAATTTAAGTCATTGTAAACTTACATTTTTAATTTTTATAATATTTTATAGTATATTATAGTTATTATTTATTTATATTATTGCACTATTTCAAAGTTCCATACTTCGCTCAACTTTTCTGAATGTTTAAAACGTATCAATTACATCGTCAAGATTTACATTGTAAGCTAGTTCTCGTTCTATGAACATAGTCAAAAGGTTATCTAAACGTTTTTGACGTTTTTGGAACACGGTATTTCCTAGTTTAGTTATCACCATGTGTACTCGGCTATTGGCCACCACCAGTGTTTTAAATTTATTAGGGAGCAAGAATCCGCAAGGGGGCAGCTGCATACTCAGGGCTACTTTCCCCTCATGTAGTACCGTCTATGGTTGTATTGGAACTCGTGTTTTGGAACAGTTGGTTAGGGGATGCTGATGGTTTATTCACTCGGCCACGTTTCCCCCGTCACATATATTATACAGTCAAATGTACACGACATTACGTGACTTTCCATAATTGTTCAGGAAAAACTATTTACATTTCCAATTTCGTTTATATTAGGAAAAAATACAATTTTGTAGACTTAACTTTTATTATTATAACAACGTATTCATTTTCAAAGATCGAAACGACTATTGAACACGCTTGAAACGTATACTTGGTATGCATTTCGACGGTCGCATCGGTTGTGGTCTACAGTCCTAATATATCGTCACGATTTTAAAATACACAAGAACACAACTATTATTCGCTTAAACCACATTCGGTTTTGGTAAAAAATCAACAAAACTATAAAATATTACACGTAATGTGGGTCATTTTGTACATTCTTATTGCGCGTTAAGTATATATGTGTACGCTCGACGTATATACTCGTAATATGCTCCATCATTGTTACGACCGAAGTCATTTCCTTGCTGTTTATCATCAGCCTTGTGCCGTTGATCCCTGTTATACGTGTGTGTGTGTGTTATATACGTGCAATACGACTGCCATAGAAATCTCGTAGTTGGTTTACATTTCTTACAGTAGATTTCCCTGAAGTGTATTATTATTATTATTATTATTACGACCGCGACCGTACAATACGTCCGAACAAAGCGCTGGAAGCACGCTAAACGTTGATTTTTTTTTCTTTTTATCAAACGGTTACGATTTCGATTTTTCTTTTTAGACGGGATCTTTTCCTCTCCTCTACCACCATACCGCCCCACCGTCGTTTTCTATTAACCGTAGAGTAAGCCGCTGTTCGCGGTACCATCGTTTTCAGTCACTCGACACAATACGCATCGATCTATAAAACCTTTATATATAATGTTTTATATTATTTCGTCATTAGCCGTTTCGCACAAGTCCACGTGCGCGCGCGCGTTAAAGCACCGAGCCGTTGAAATACGACGACGGCAATAGTAATACGCACACATTTTCGTACATACCTAACTAACTCGCTAACGCATCGATGCGCAGGACCTACGTGGACATGTAACGTACATTCTCACGGGATTCGGCGAATTTTTACCGCGGTACATCAACGGTCCGCGGACGAGACGCACCCAAGAGAAATTAGAGGTTTAACGTTTCCGCAAGTTAGGTTTTATCCACGTGTAGTGCCGCAACTAGACTGTGTGTGTTCCCGATGCGAACAATTTTTATGGGGCACCTATACCCTTTCTAAAATATAACCCTGGACGAAAGCTTTTTTTTACACTATTGTTTCTATTTGGCCCAAAGGAACCGGCGTACTCTATATCCGAACTGGTTGACGTTACCTAAACATTTTAGCACTGTACTTATTATTATTTACGATGGAAATAGCATTTAATGTTACTAAAAAGTGACTACCTGTTTTGCCGAAATCAAACATTTCGTCGGAAATTATAAGGTAGGGTATAACACTATGCATTATATATTTATATATTCGATCAATGGAATATCCGTTAGTTTTTATTTACTTTTTGGCTTTCATTGCAGTTATTACTGCCCATTGTCAAATTTACTTTTTAGACGTTTAATAGAATTTTACAAATTTTGCGGCCAAAGTTTTTTTTCCAAACGGAGGCCTTTTGCACGGTCCTATTCACCTCCCCCTCCTCGTTAGTTGCGTCCACGTGAAACTCCAGTGCAGTTTAAAACGAAACAATAGCGTGAAGTAAGATGAACATTTTGCGTGCTATACGTTACTATTATGCACCGTTCTCGTAGATAGTACTATATAATATCAGAGAGAGCATAAATTACGAATAGCACTTTATATTGATAATTAAGTATTCCGAAAAGTTAAAGCGGCAAAACGTTTTTACAACGCACTGCGTTATGTTCACCGCGGTGTATTCGCTTTAAAAACGCATTAACTTAAAAAACGAGCATCGCTTTCTATACCGCGGGTGCACATATATTATAATACTGCACTTAATATTATGTACTATCACTTGGCTGGTATTTTGTCTGATTACTCTTCAATCCGCTGTATTTTGTAACTCTTAATATGTGTATTGTGTACCTTCTAGATATTATACTGGTGGTGCGTGTTATACGGTTATGCTAAACTTCAGTGTATATAACTTCCCCCCCCCACCTCCTCCCGACGATAAATACTAATATTTGTCGAGTCGTCGACGGCATGCACGATGGATTTAAAAAAACATTGAAATTAAATATTCACTACAGCCGGCGGCGTATCGCCGATAATGTTTTACCATATAATACCGTGGACACGTTTGGAATTTAAGAGGTGAAATGTTTTTATGAATAATGATCGAACGAGAATATACGCCGGGCTGTGACGGGATTGTGATGTGCGGGCGGGGGGGGGGGAGAGTTGTAATTAATTTAAAACTCTGGTGCAGTTTCGCGCCGAGCATAGACTTACTACTCGTACCGTTCCGCTGTACATAAAATATACCATAATGCGCGTCTTTGCCTCTTTGGTCACGATTCGGTTTGGTCAGCAGCTCTCTCGAATCTTTTGCATACACGTGCACACACGATGCCCGCGTTCCGGTAATAACTTCCGTTGTGTACGACTGATGTCAAACGTGACCGCGGTAATTCCGAACTTCGCGTAATGCCCACACTCGCACGTCGCGTCAAACCCGAACTTTCAAGTGGAAAATTTCGGTGCGCGCGTGCTGTTGTTTTTCCCAAAGTGTAAATATTTCCATCACCGCGTTTAGTAGCTGGTCTTTTTTCTGTTTGTCCGTGCGCCATCGCAGTACTTCCGATAAAATAATAGTAATCTCTTGCTTTCAGAATTGACGTTTTCCCTATTATTATTTCTATGCCGTCGCGATCCAACATGGTTCTATAATCGTATTTCTGTTTTGACATTTTGACTCTACTGCGAGCACTCAATATTATACTCGTAACTAATGAACCGCGAGTTCTATGGATAAATAAGCTACCAGTGCTTCCCGATGGGGGGAAATTCCTCAGAATTAATTCGAGTTTGGCGTATGAAGGGTAAAACATACTTATGATGAAATTGTGGGGATTACATTCCTTATTCAATTAACATAAAACGTGCTCATTTACGATCTATAAAATTAAAAATCTTGTTATTTAATTTGCGTAATTTATTTCATACTACTGTTTTAACTGTGTTTGAAAAAAACCAAAAAAAAAAAAACCCACCAACTTTATTAAATTGACAGGGAATGGGAGGCGTGGGATTAAAAATATTGGGAAATATACAAATTTTTCATTAATAAAATATATACGATCGTGATGGCATAATATTAAATAACTCAGGTTAGACAGCTGACCACCCCCCCCCAAAAAAAAGTACGGTCCGCCGCGCAATTTCCGGATAGCTAAGTTAAATATGACGGAATATATGATTCACAACAACAGCGGGATAACGATGTAGACGCAACTATATTATTGTTGCAACTGTTATCGGGCTAAGTCAGGAATTAAAAAAACAGCGCATTCAAAAAATCATTGTTATCGAATAAACGACAAAGAATTGGAGGAAATCAGCCCATCAATGAAACCAATTAAAGTTATTACTTATTGTATTAAATAGGTAATAAGAAATCACTTATTTCCGAACGATTTGGTTGTATTGTTACGTCTACTATTATGTACCTAGTTATTACTTGATTAATTATCAAGACGTCTGTTAAAAAGTGTAAAATAAAAGAAATATGCCCAAAACTCAAAATATGCATTTAAATGATAAAATAACAAAATACTAGCTTTGTCCCAGCATAACCAGTAATCGTTTCATATTCTGCTATGTTTTTATGATTGCGTTGGTATATTAAAAAATAGTAAATGAAAAAATATGTAAACGCTATGCAAGTTGAGCTCCGCCTTATAACGGGTTAGTGGGCAGTAACTGCAGTCGTACCGTTTTCGACGTCCAGAAGAGTATAACATTATTATATAATGCGCGAAAACAGAGGAACGAACGCCGGAAAACGATAAAACTGAATTTGTCACTGTTGAAATCGAAAAAAAAAAAAACGAATGTCGGTGGGTTGACTGCACGCTTCTGCAAACGAAAGAGGAACAACCGAGTCGTGGGTACGTAATACGTACAATAAATTATGCGCTCTACGATCGTGTACACAGCGATGTATAATTTCACGATTTTCGTGTCCGTCCTCGACCGTGTGCACGTCGTTTATTTACACGTAAATGCAACGGAAACGCATACGCTCGATCGCATTTCGTCCCCGTTCGAACGGTGTCTTTGTCTTATTTGCCCAGCGGCAGGGCGTGCGTAAATAAACCGTATTTCGAGAAAAATAAAATAATCTCGCGCTATCGAATTTATGTAAGATCTCGTCCGTGGATAATATAGACCGGTTAGCTTCGGTATATGGCCGCGAAAGCTTGGTCAGAATCGTAAACCGAAAAGTATCGTTTTAATACGGGTGCAATAAAAGTATAATATCCAATTTTATTATTATATGATATTACACGCGTCAGACTGCCTGCCCCTATACCCATGCATGTATTCGCGTATCGGACCGGAGTCGGTGGCGTTTGCAAGATTCGTGCAAGGATGGTGGAGGGGAGGGGGCTTTACGATAAATACAATTTTTTTTCTACACTTTTTTTACACTCGGAAACCTTCCATAACTGTGATGATCGGAACAATCCTTCCGTTCGAAATCGTGTACACAGCCGCAAAAAATAAAAATAAAACCCGTGTCAGAAACTCATAAGGGATAACAAACAAAAATATTACAAAAAAAGTTTTTTTAACACTGAAACTGGTTTATTTATAATTTGTTAAAATTTAAGTGATTGTAAACTTGCATTTTTAATTTTTATAATATTTTATAGTATATTATAGTTATTATTTATTTATATTATTGCACTATTTCAAAGTTCCATACTTCGCTCAACTATTCTGAATGTTTAAAACGTATCAATTACAACGTCAAGATTTACATTGGAAGCTAGTTTTCGTTCTATGAACTAGTCAAAAGGTTAGCTAAACGTTCTTGACGTTTTTGGAACACGGTATTTCCGTCAAAAACCAATAGATTTTTAATTTCACTCAGAATCTCAAAATGTATTTTACCGTAAATATGTTTTTCGACTATAAGTACGACTTTTTTTCTGACCGAAACCTTTTTGTGCGTAACCGTTTTTAGCTTTGATGGGTCACCACGAAACACGCGTACAACACAGTATTATAATTTTTTGTGTGATATTGGAATTTGAAATAATAGTTCATATAGACGAAATTAATCTATTACATAAGTTCACGACAAAAAACCTACCTAATACCTACTTGATATTTTTTCTCTGAAAGGTTAATGATTTCTTGTTCATTGTTTTTTTTTTGTGCAAAAAACATGTTTATGATTCATAGATAATCCTCGCAGAAGAAAAATATCAAGTACTAATACCGTATTTCGTGATACGTTCGACATGGATCTGACAGTATAAATTTTTATGTACCAACAACCTAGAATGCTTTGCAACTAAGTGCTAATTATTTTCGATGCTTTTGATCGTCAATTAGCATCTGTTGAGATTTCAGCATACCGATGAACGATTAGCATTGCTAAAATCCAGTTTAGCGAGATTCTCCTGTCATCAGACGTAATATTCCGCATAATAAATCATTAAACACGTATTTTTTCTCACGGGTCGGTGGGCGATCTACCGATCCGCATACGACAGTGGCCGGAGTGGTGTTTTCGAGTTAAGTGTCCGTTCGGCGGGGATCTAATGAGCGCAGCGGGTCGGGCCCGATACATCGGCGATCGCGAGTGCGCGAATATCGAACATTATTGTATATGCGTGCCCCCACGACACGGAACAGATTAAATCACGTAAGAATAGGCGTGTGCCCGACAGCAATAATATTACGTTAAAACCGATTAGCTGCATTATTCTGATATTCCGTCGCGGTCGCCGCAGAGTCTTATCACGATTCGAGAAAAAAAACGAACGAATACCTCACCCTCTGCAGTGCGTTTAAATCGAGCACTAAACAAAATATGTTTAAAAATATATTACGCGCGTGCAACAATCCGTAATCGGATTACGATAATATCATTTCACGACCGTGGGATCGCTTTGTTATTATAATCATATAAACCACTTACGATCCCACGTGTGTCCGTAAGCCCCGTAATCCGTAATAGTCCTAGCGGACGATTTGTACCCGGAGGCGACGGCGGACACCACGTGATGGTCACAATTTTTCAACTGTAGGTACAATCTGCTTTTGCGGGAGTTTTTTTTTTGTCCTTTGTCTTGCGCGGGATTTGCGTCCGCGATAAAGTCAACAGGTCCGAGCACGCTCAGCTGTCGGTTTGACGCTATTCCGTTTCGAGCGTTCATCACGCGAAAACACCCTGAACAGAGGGGAGACCACTACTGGAGGCATGCGTATCACCTGGGCCTTTGGCTGCATAGACACCTGTATAATAATCTGTGCGTGATACGCGAGTGGACAATGTTTCGTCTAGCCACACGCCCACACTTTATAGTGGTAACGGATTGCCGAGCAATTTCTCCGGCCTGAAAACGGCAAAAAAAAAAAAATATGAAAAAATTGCACACGATCGTTTTGCGAGATCTCGGTCGCATCGAACGGGTGCAGGAGCAGGAGATTAAAGCGAAATTCGGAAGGCTTAAAGGAATAATATTAGCCGTCTCGGCGGGATGATAATCGATTCCAGAAAGTTCGGGGTACAAGTCGTACGCGACCCGCAGTAGCACACCGTCGAGTTGCGACCGCGGGGAATTTCGAAAGTTTTCATATTGAACTCGGCGGCGGTCAATGAGCAAACGCGCGGAGAGCGATTTCGCGAACGTTTTGTTTGTTTGTTTATTTATTTCTCCGTGCCGCTCGGATTCCGAATTATTAACGATCAATATTTTAAAACGGACCGCGCCACAGGAAAATAACGTACTCGAAAGCAATTAAAGTTATTAAACAATAATGTACCAGCGCGTTTTCTGAACGGTTGTATACTACACGTATACGAGGTCGTTTTCGCCGTATTTTATTCTCGAAAAGTAATTTGTTTGGTTATTTTTTTTTCAAACGCTTGTATTGTTATCGGAACGAAACTAAACCGCGCGCCAAGTGCACTAAAAGGTTAGCCCTTTCTCCTTTGTTTATTTATTTTGTTTATTGACCGCGGCGAGTTACCGCTTTAGCCGAGCCCGTTCGTGCTGCGTCAATGTTGTGTTGCGGATCGTAACCATAACCCAACCCTAACCTAACCCGCGCCGAGCGTCTCGAATGCGACGGTGTTCGGACGTTATTCGCACGCGTCGACCGGGAAAACGAAAATTGCCCTTTTTCGGCTGAGCTGTTATTGCTTTTTTCGTTTCCGACCGACCGACGCTTTTGCGTACGGAACGTCGTATTATCCTGTCGCAGCACGTACCGAAAGGAACCGGTTTTTTTTTCTTTCGTGTGGCGAATGAACTGCTGCTGAAGTGCCGTGCGATGGCACGTGCGCGGCGCGCGTTCACGTCGTGTCGTCGGCCTCTGGGCAATGGGCACGCGCGTCCGTCGGAAAAGGTCTCGAAAAGGGGTGGGTAGGACGAGGGGGGAGGAGGGGAAAAAAACGAGAAAAAGTTATCTTTGAAGAGCGGTTATTTATTTTTTGTTTCCGTCCACGCTCAAGTCCTTAACCGCCGCTCTACCACGTAATACGCTACCCGACGCACATGGTCGCACATCGTACCACAGCAGCTGGTAGCGCGAAAACGGAAAACAAAGATTTAATCGAAAATAACGACCGTCCGAGCACGTACATGCGACGCTCACGCCCTCGTAACGTACTCGACGTAACGTCGTACGCCGTAGACCGCGGTCGTCACGAGGAGAGAAAAAAAAAATACCACGATCGACACCGAATAATATACCAAAAGCTATGCGCCATACTTGCCCCTTGAGTTTAGATACAGCAGCGTCATAGTAAATCATTTACTGTAGACAGTATAGTTTAGGTGATCATTCTTTTACGAAGGTCCATTACTGTGTGTCCAGGGTAGAAGCGACTGATGGTAGGTTGGAGCCAAAATTCTGTGAGGTGTTCACGACCATTAAACCTGGCTCTAACGTCTCAATATTTTCTTTCAATTTTTTTGGTTTCTCTGTAAGTATACATGGTGTCCCACCGGGATTTATAGAGCGCGATCGATCCCGGTGGATAGAGATAATCAAGTTATTAAAGAAATCTAAAAATTAACTTTTAATTTTATGATTTTTGTGAAATTCAAAGATAGCTTTTTTATAGGGCTTATTTTTTCTGAAAATTTCGACTGTTTAACTTTCAGTTTTCATTGAATCATGATAGGCATCATTATATCATCATTATATATCATGATCATAGGCTTCTAAACACGATTTTCGGAATTTTTAAAAGTTATAAAATAAAAATTAAATTTGTTAAATTCTTTAATAATACTCTTATATTTACCAAACTGCTCATAAAAAAAATAGAACTTGATTATCTCTATTACCACGATATCACTCTGTGTAAATCCCGGTTGCTAGTTTGAAAACCTAAAGATTTACAAACTTTGTGTCCGAGCTCTGCAGAGCGAATCTTGTCGATGAACGTAGGGAAATTCTCGCTAATCAATAAAGCGACGGCAGGCGGTGAGAAAATGTGGTGTTTTGATGTTTCAATAATATACGCATACGCGTTGTAGCGTATAGAAATGGGGTATGACAGTAAAACAGCGATTCTTACGATGAAATCTGTTTTATTATTTTAATATCTGATCATGCGCGGGCTGCACGTGATGAGCGATTTTCCGCCGCGAAAACATTCGTTCGTTTACGACAAATTCTTTTGGAGTTTTTCGTGCGTACGTGGACCGCACGTACTGCGTATTATTATTATTACAATGGAATACCGTCTGCGAATTCATAGACCGTACGACCCTCTAGACAACGATAAAAAATGTTTACTTCTAACGCGAACCGCGATACCATTAGTTTATCGCATGCAGACTCACGGAAAGCATAATGCGTTAGTGCTAATGCGAAAAATGCACGTAGCGGGCGAAGTAGCAGCATTTAAACACGGGGGCACACCGGAGCATTTAGGTGTTATGTAACGATAATGTAATGTAATGAGTTCGTGCTCGCTTGAATGTTACACGTTACGTGTTACAAAACGACCGGTGTGTACGTTTAGGGTCGAGCACTAATCTGTACCGGTTGTTCGCCGGTCTGTCCATCAGTTATTCACGGTTTGTTCTCGCGTAACATCGTTTGCAATGTCTTCTACGAATTTACAAGTCGCTAGCGCATCGTTTATTTTAATTCGTCCTGTTAAAAAAAAAAAAAAGTGAAAGGAGATGGTGGGAGAAATACCCGTGTCCTATTTTATAATTGTCAACGAGGCATTTCCACTCAACGAACACGTCATGAAAGTTTATTCCGGTCCACGTCCCAGAGGTTCGGTTAAAAGACATTTCAACTATAGCTTACGCAGGGCCCGCCGTGTTGTAGAAAACGTTTTCGGAATTTCATCTTCGGCTATGCTATTGGAACCCAAAAAAGCAGAAGTCGTTGCGATGTAAACTGTAGTCTAACTGTAGCACACCTCCATAACTTTTTACGGAAAAGTATCAATTCCGCGAACATTTATGCACCGTGTGGCACACATGACAGCAAAGTTGGCGGACAGACAACTGAAGGAAATCGGATTACAATAATTATATACATCAAATTAATCGACGAGTATAACGTCGGAGAATTCGCTGCGAGCAACTGGTTTACCGTGCACACTATAGCGTCGTGTCGTAAAGTAACTAACATTCCTTTGATGTTCGTCAAAGTACCGACACTCGGGTGGATCGACGACGTCGCGAGCCGAACACGCGTGAATGATACCGTAACATCGTACACACACGTATTATTGGTTCCTTTTTTCCTTATATTTTCTAAAACGCTCTTACTCAACACCCCGGATGATTATCACGACTGGTCACACGGTCACACGCACAGGGTTCACCACACCTACTCAATGTCCAAGAACTGTAGAAAAGAAAAAAGAAAAAAATCCTATAATTTTAAATCGATAATACACTATAATACTCGATCCGTTCGGATTAGTCGTGGTGGTTTGGCGGTAAAATCAGGAAATGACAGCGAGAATCTTTAGGCTCGGGACCATTTTTTTTCACCCACTGCACGAGTCTGTACACTGTTTTTGAACTGTGTACAAGATGTATACTAACAGACTATTCGAAAACGTCGAAAACCGTATTGCTGCCCGAGACGCAACTCGCGCGCAATACTTTCCGTCGAAAAGTGGCTATGGGGTAGAAGGATACCAATATTATGTGAATCGCTAAATGCAGAAAAGGCATATATCCAAGTTTTTAAATTGTTCAGGAAACACAAAAAACGTAATATATCTGAAAAAAATTGAATTATAAATTGTATGTTATGGAATAATATAGTTTAAGACAGTGGTGGCCAAATTTTTTTTACCTCGGGCCATAAAAAAAAATTTTTTTTTACTGCGGACCATAAAAATTTTTTTACTTTTAAGTCATCAAAATTTTAGGTATAGGTATATAATTTCATATTTAACGACATTTTTACTGTACTTAATAATTTTAATGACTTTATTTAATACTTAACTTAATAATTTTATTACTACAAATAAAAAAAATTAAATCAGCTTTTCCGATTTTCCGTTTTTTGTTAAACATAATGAACTTTTACAATACACAACGTAATAACAACTTATATTAGTTACGTCCTGACCGCAGACGAATAATGATTCGTACATACATCGTTGTACAACACGATGGCTGTAGAAACTACAATGTAGATAAAATTGGTCGCCTAACGAGCACAGTAAAATACGAAAATAATATAAGATAGTGCTATTTATATTATTAAATAACATTGTAACAACAAAAAAACTACGATATGGCGATAAATATATATTTGTTTACGTAAATGTAAAATATCATAGTTCTTTCGCGGGCCAGATATTACATGATGGCGGGCCGGAGTTGGCCCGCGGGCCGTAGTTTGGCCACCACTGGTTTAAGACATGGTATACATGTTTCTTTAATCACTTTAAGAAATATAACTAAACTCTAGGTGTCTAAAGGACTCTAAGGTCTTGGACATGTGCCGTTTATGCTTCAAATTACCTTTCATTTTTCGAAAATTACATTGTAAGTCTCGTTTCATTCGGTCCACGAGCAGAACGTAATACACTGTGAAATAAAAACTGCTATAGTCAATAGGCCGTCGCGCGTCGTAGGGGCTTGACGGACAGTTATTCGTTATTAGTTATTCAGAACTTTCGCTAGGAACACACGCCACGACCCCATTATTCATTAGGACTCCTGCATCACCGCGCGAGTGCGGAAGCAGTTACAGCCGTCACAGGGTGCCTTGTTAAAGGCACGCATATTATGTAAATACGCGTGGTATAAGGTCGGAAAGTCGTAATAGCTTCTCGTTGGGTCGGGTCGGTCTGAACGTTTGATGTCTTTTTCACGTCGTCGTGTCTAGAAATGCCAGTGTTACGCAACTTTTTTCGATGCACGGGTCCCAAATTTATTTATTTCGAAAAGGCGACTGGTCCCTATCTATATACGTATAACAATGTCACTTTTAGATTCCGAGTGAAACGAGAAATGTATTGGTTTTAACATGATATGTGCTTTGCTTGTTTATTTTTTTTTGTGTCCGTGTACTCGATTTCAAAATTCAATTGGTACTTCGAGGAGTTAATTTTTGTAATTTCTCAATAGTTTTCCGAATACTTGAGAAAAACAGAGAAAAGAAACTGTAAAAAACTTCAACCGAGATCGATAATCGAACTGTGCAACGTCTAGTATATTTCGTCATGCACTATATCCACATGTATATATTTTATAGATACAACATTTTTCATAAGATTTTCTTTATTTGCTTGTTATTCTATAAATATTAATCGTAAAACAATTCGAAAGATACTTATATTATCGGTATTATATATCGAGTTTTAAATTACATTAGAATTTAATTGAAATTTCATAATTTTCGAAACATTTAATAGTTCAACCTACCTCATTAAGAAATTTGGTTTTGGTGGACCCTACCTCCATTATTATTGTTCCGCGACCCTATCGTACCCAGGACATATCCATGGAACGAGTTCCGGTGTTGTGCACGTGCGTTAGCACCCTACAGCGAACGACCATGCATAATGCAGTACAAACGTTATCGATTGCACAGCGTCTCGCGAAATAATGCAGATCGTGAGGCGATAAATTGTACAACGATATTAAACCTCCATGTTGTCGTGATTACGGTGTTAACTCGATAAACTGGGCAAAAAATGTCAAAAAAACAAAATTAAAATTGTACACCTGTGCCGGGCTGTACGTATATTTTTCATCTATTTTTTTTTGTTTCTAACAGGAAATTCGGCCATTCGTTATTGCAGCGCTGTACGCGGGTGAAAAATAATCTATTTCTGGGGGGATAAAAAATATTACATAAGGTAAAATAATAATGAAAACCGACGAACAAAAAAAATAGCGAATGGGGAAATTTCAACATCCAAGCCCCATCTGACTACATACAACCCGATTTATATGTTTGCGCGGAAATGATAAAATTATATATATATATATTATATCATCTACGGAATACTCGGTGTTGATTCATATGAACGTTTTTTTGTTGTACGTTTTTCCAAGAACTTATTTTTGTCTTTAGATTTATACTTGCGTTATGCTTGGTTACTATTTATTTAATGCAGCATATAATACCTAAATAAATAAATATACCTCCATGCAAGCAAATAAATATTAAACTCCTGAAAGCACTGATACGCGTTATCCTTTTTATAAAGCAAAAAAAAGTAAGTTTTTTTCCTGAAAGCTTTCGTCCTATCGGTCTTCCCAATATTCTTTACGTAAACTACTTGAAAAAATTATCAATAACCACTATATGTGGTTTTTAGATATTTCCAATTACCTCATCCCCGAACAAAATGGTCTCAGACGAAATACATAGTATCAGTGACAATAAAAAAAACAAAGTTCAAACTGCTTTACCAAAACCAAGCTTAGGGATAATCTGCTTCGCTAAGGCAAACGATACGGCTCGGAGGCCTAGAATCACCCTAAAGCTCAGCAAAATATTAGCTAAAGGAAATATGTAAGAATTTAACAAAAATGTCCGCACAGTGACCGCAAACCGCACTTTTCATGTCAAAATATCTAATATGCTCTTTCAGATACATTTAACCGGGATAACGGAGTACCATAATGCTATACTGTATCAGCGACAATATTTATAATTTATATCTCTGAATATAACCTAAATATTTCTCTTAGCCTTAATTCAACAACATCCACGTTCATTGCTGAACACATTTTGGAGTTATTTTTAGAAAATTTTAGAATACCCGCTATTCTAAGAGCTCTTAATTAAGTTTACTCTACTCTGGGCACCTTACAGTGGGTCAGAATCGTCGGAAAAATGAATGTTACCAGAAAAAAGGTATTATATAGATAAGATTCTAAATCTCGATTTTTCGGTTCCGTTCAGATTTGAATGACGTACAGTTTTCGGTTTTACGAGTATATTTGTATAATACATATTATTCTGATTCAATCGATGGAAATGTACAAGAATTGTTCCGCTTGAGAAAATTATTCACGATTATGTTGAGAAATAAAAACCCTGGGTCGAAAAATAAATTGGTTTTTAGTGCTTTTTAATTGAAAGCCAAATAGAAGATGCTAACAAAAAAAAAGAAAGAAAAATAGAAAATTACGATGTTTCGAGTAAAAGATGATTCCATCGATCCGGGCTGCAATACTTATACGGGGGACGTTAAACATAATATTGCGTAAAAAAAAGAAGAAAAATAAGGCAAATAAAATATTTACGATCGAAATTGTGTTTGCCACACAACTTTTCTGGAATGTCTGCTCGCATGTATACATCGTGCACATAGAATAGGGTGAGTGTTTACATCAAACCGTGCAGTCGATGACCTATAGCGCCACCGAATGACCTATAAACACCATTCAAATAGCACCCCGATGTGGAATTAAAGTAATAATTATTGCTCACGTTTGGTTCGTCTTAATTTTTTTTTTTAATTTCGCAATACTTAGGTGTTCTATGTGTGTTATAAATAAAACTAAGCCATTGTAGATTCCGAAATAAATTGCAATAAGAAATGTTTTGGTCTTACAATGATTTGGTGGTGGAGGTGGGGGATTTGTTTTATCTGAATACTTCCGAATGTAATAAAAATGCACCAAAAGTTTTATGTAGCGATTTTTGCAGACGATAATACGAAAAGTACTTGTACTTTTCGACTCTCTAAGTAATTTCCCTCGGTAGAAGACGAAACCCCGAACGAAAACGAATTTCGATAATATTTCTTTCGATAAAATAAGACTCGTATTTTCGTGTTTTAAGTCTTTAGGGTCTCATTGCAGTATTTTTATAACAATACTACTCAGTACATATATGCAACTCTATAAGACTGTGTAACTGATCAAATAATCAATACAATATCTCGAACTCGCGGGACAATTTTTTTATTTTTATCAAAATTATTTCATGATTCTATTTTGAATTTTTATACATGTACGACGTCCCACGTATGTTAAACTAGTTTCGATCATCATCATTTGCTATTAAATAATAGGTATATCGTGAACTAGGAACTTTAAGAATACACTTGTTCCCTCGGCAGTTGCCTACCCGATTCCACTATCTCACCGGAAAATATGTAATGATATATGTATCAATCTTAAGCACGTCGAGTGTAGCTCGTAAGAGCGGTCGTGATTTGACTTTTTCCGGCATCAAAACCGACCCATCTCGAACTATTAAGATAATGTTTATCTCCATGCGATATTATATGCATGTCATGTCTAGAGACGCGCGTATAGGCACGTCGAAAAGTTTTTTTTATCGCAAACTCGGTGTAAAAACTAGCCGAAAACTTTATAGTAATTCGATTTTAAACTAAGTGTATCATAAAGAAAAATTCGGGATTCCGGTCCAATACGAAAGTTATATGAATGTATTTGGTCCCGGCTAGACGCGCCGTGCCGACCCTTCTTCTGCAAACATTAGCATAGCAAAGGAAAATCATAAGCGTATTTTGATCCCGTGGAATTTTTACAGTACAAAAAGTATATAATAATCTAAAATTAAACTGATTCATCGTTTTAAATATTGCTATTAAAAAATATTATTCGATGAAATCAGTTCAAATGTTTAGCACTTTTCGACCACACAAACTGATCAGCAGCACGAAATTCTTGGAAGATATATCGATTCGTGGTATTTGTTGTGTACACTCACGAAAAAGGTATTAGAATTTACATTTTGAAATACGTTCATATTAGTTTAATTATTATTATTTATCAGTGATCTATTCGAATACGACGTATAAAGGATATGCGTATTATATATCCTATTCGTATATATACGCCAATTCAAGTGTAATAAACACTACTTTTAATGGCTGTTAACGTGGGAAAGTATTTAACAACATTTATGGATCCAGCAATAATCCCGAGGAAAAAATATTTAGAATAAGAAAACATAAATGCAATAATAAGATAATGATAAAATATATAAACAATTTTTTCTGCTTGTTTTTTAAAATGCCCAAAAGTAGTAAATGGATTCAATCAAATTTTATATTTTAAATTTTAGGATAAATAAAATTGCTGGTAAATATCAATAGAACAATATTCCTGTTATACTATAATCCTATGTAACTATGTAAGTATATGACCGTAACATGAATCATGATATCTCGCACATTGCATAAAAGTTATAAAAATATATATAATATGATATGAGAGTGGAGCATTGAGTGGAAAAACGCATTTATTTAATTTAATAAATTGCATTCGTTTTATGGAACCTACTACGACAAAGTATAAATTCTATATACGTCGAAGCCTAAAACGGTTCTCGTACACGCGCAATTTATTATTTCCAAAAGTAATTTCACCGCTGTAGCTCTCATTCCGTAAACTAGTTTTACATATTAATATATTATACTCGATCAGTTTTTGTATTAAACATATAATACTGCTGTGTACTATTGTGCGTATATAGTTTTATATTATAAAATGTCAAACAAAACAAATATTATAGCTTTACACGATATAATGTATACATCACAATGCATTTATAAGGATCAATGTTGGAAAATCGACATATAGTTGTACAGAAAATTTAAAACGGTCAAATCGAAATTACCATCCGCGAATTATACTATTTATCTTTACCATCCGCACTAAAAAATAGTGTTATTTATTGTACACGTTTGGACTTTAACTGATCAGAGATAAAAAAATAACATACATATACACGTATTTAAAAATACTTACACCTTTATTATATTTTAGATCTCGTAATTATTTTTTTGATTACCTAAAAAGTCGATCTAACAGTTGCGGAAGTTACAATATATTATATAAACGTGGAAAATGTGTAACGTGCAAAAACGCTCTAAAGATACTCGAGTGACAAGTGATCAAAATGTGTTCGTGTGAGAATGCACCCGGAGAGCTTTACCTATACTTTTCCAATGTAAGGTATATGTCGCCCTACAAATATATGTTATCGTATTGAATTTCGACGGGACATATAATATTTGTTATATAATTTATAAAGAGAATGGTGGCGAGAGGGAGAAAGAGGCAGACACGTCGAGTTGTTCAAGACTTAAACGATCGCCGAGGGCTATTTTTTCTTTCTAATATATCATTTTTCTTTGATAGAAAAATTTTCCAGAAACCACCTGCAGTACTCTTCCATATACCTGTACAATACGCGCGTACACATACACATACATACACGCAATACACGCATACATAGATACACACGTGTGTCTAAATGAAATATTTTGAAATATGATCTGAAAGTTGAAATAATAAATGACAAACATATATACTGGCATGAAAAAGATGAGCAGCCGAGGGGGGGGGGAACGCTCCATTAAATTTGGACGAAAAATAAGTTTAGACCATGACGCAAAACCCGCTCTCCGGCAGTACAGTATTTTTAAAATACTTTTTTAAAATAGACCCGGGATGTTCGTGATCAGAAAATTTGTTTTCGGGTAGCTGAAAAATGTATAGACCCTTTGTGCGCGTTTCCCATTTGGTCGTGTCCGTGCTTGAAATATACTGATCGGAAATCAGCTCCTCTGGCGTGTGTTTGTTTATGTGTGTGTGTGTGTGTGCGTTTGTGTGTGAATGGAATACTGATTGTTGGTGTGGTGTACACTATAATAATAGTATATCAATGGCACACTCCATACATCAATTGCATCATTCGTTTGAATGCATTGTAGTCTCCACCAAACCATATTATATATTTATAAAATATGTGATGATATCATATATGTATATATAGGTAGGTACACCTTTTTATAATATATAAACGAATCTCTTTTCGTCCACCAACTGTCGAGTTCAAACGTCCATCGGTAAAATCGATATAATTATAGTATTTGCAGCCTGCATTAATAATTATACGATACCGTAAAAACACAAAGCATAATCGACACTTGTTTAATTCATTTGATTTGCCCGAGCCACACGGTGCGATGATTCCAATATATTTTGGCCAAAAGTTCTATTTTTATGATCAACAAAATCCTACATTCGATTGATGATTGTTGTTCATCGGAAAACTTTGAGGGTGCAACACGATTGTGTCCGCTTTACCTTTTTACATGAAATAAAAGCAACACGATTGCGCCCGTCTTACCTTTTTACCTGAAAAACGCAACGCAATCACGCTCCATGAAATATGTGTTGACCCAATCTTACAGACTTAGGACTCACTACCACATTTAATTGCTGACTTGGTTAAAAACTGTTTCAGGATTAGGACTAATAAATATATATACTAAAGAAACGCACTATTTAAAAATATTAATTTTGTATATCTAAGATCTACTTCCGACTATGAATTGTATTCTTTTAATAAGTTGTCATGGATTTGGATTTTTCGAAACCAACTTTGGCCTGAATTAAATCAATACATGTCATAATTTTGATATTGGGAAAAACTTTTTCTATAGCAAAATGTGTATTAGAGAATTGTAAAAAGCACTACACCAATTATCTTTCTCCGAGCGCAATCGTGTTGAATTTATAGCTGGTAAAAAGGTAAGAACAGGTGCAACAGTCGTGTTACATTCAGCCACATTTAAGATTTGAGATCAATAAATTAGTTGATTATCAAGCGAGATAGAGATGTTTGATGGGAAATGTTAAAATGTTCATTAATGATTCCAATTTTTACGCTAAAAATGTTCATTTATTAACTTTTCAATTATAGTGGTTCAATAAAAAGATTATTTTTTCAGAACTATCGCTTTTTATACCTGTCCGGCATACGTTAAAATGTTAAATTGATGCGCAACGGAGCGCATAAAATATTATCGTAATACATCGTGTTACATTTTAGCGTTACAAATTTATCGGTGTAACAATGCAGTGCTGATGACACCGACTGCTGTTCTAATCGCGTTCGAAAACGTAATCAATTTATACGCTTCATGTGTAGATGCGCGCAATTCGGATATTCTACAAACGTGCTGGCTAGCGCGGAAAATGTGTTCTCGTACAGTATGATTCGTAAACCAGATCAGCATTTACATCGGTACCTACACGAAATCACGATATATAGCAGTGACCGAAAAGAAATGAGTTTTTGAAAATAGCAATTATTTCAATTCAACTGTACGGTATACTACGCGTAAATGATGTCAACTCACTATTTTCACCACGAGTTTCGTTTAACTATTTTGAACAATATAACGCACAGTAGTGTGCCGGTATCCTACAATCGTGTAACGTTCCACCGTTATTGGTTGTTGATAGGAAAACGTCGATGTCACTGCGCACAAGGATAATACTCGAATGAACGGTTAGTAACAAATAAATACTATGCAATACATAACGCGTACGGATCAGTTGATGCCGATCGATCAAACACGATTCTTATCCACCGACCGTGCGGTTATAGTTCGGCTAAATTAGGATATTCATAAATCACCGTTGACCGTGTAAACGTACCACCGATCCGTGATCGTCACTTATACTGCACGAGGGAACAAAAGCATTTTAGCGTTTCGGAACGTCGTTTTTTTTTACAACGACAAAATAAATATTTGCTATTTACTCTATAGCTCCTCGTGTTCCCACGGAATGTTTAAAATACGCACGCACGTACTGCACGTATCGTACGTCCCTGCAAACGCATTGCGATGTTCACGCATAATATAACATAATTTATGTTCACGGACGTATTTTGTTACATTTTGCATTGCCGATTTAAAACCATCTTTGTCCGAATAACATGTATTATTTTGATCGTCAGCGGTGAGCGGTTTTTTTGGGAATAAAAAGTATAAAAAAGCAAAAAGAAAAGACCACCTGATATCCTTGTAATTAAACTTAATTTTTTATTTATCTTGGCATAAACCAATCGCATATTAATTAAGTTTGTATCACATTGATAAGACATTATGTCATTATTATTATGCTGTACAAATCGTGTTTAACGTATATACGTCGGATCCTTTGAATTCGCCGTCGTCGTAAATCTTGTCAGATCAATACGTATAAAAATAAACGTTTAAAGGATCGTTCTCGAAAACATTGTATGACAAGTACTAAGCGATTTCGTCTATTTCTGTATTTGTGTTACGATTGAAGTCTGTTGATTTTTACAGTGCATTAAACGTTTAGTTTCGTTGCTACTGTTTTGCGCCAAAAATGTTTACGGCAAATTACAATAAAAAATAGTATTTTCCGTTACATTAAAGCTAATGATACAAAAATAACAATATTTTACAAACACGTTTTACCATAACAACGACATACGGACGTTTCACCGAATAATCTGCGAACTGCGAGCAACTTCGCAAAAAAAAAAAATAAAAAAATGCACATTGTTCAGTATTTTCAGCGTTGCGTCACACATTATATTAGAGCGTACATTTTGTGAAAGGATTTTCAAAGCTTTTACAAGCCAAATGATTAAAACAAATTGATAATTTTAATTTATACGGTTAGCGTATATTCAGGGATATAATATATTATACAGTCACTATGTGCGTATCGTATGGAACCTTTGTTTAACTAGACCCAATGGCATAGTTACGTGGGGATTATAGAGATTGAAAAAAGCTCGCCATTAATTTTTTTTTTATCATTCTAATATCAGTTTTATTTATGGAGTTTTCGCACAGATTCTTCCTCGTTTTTTTTTTTTTTAAAAAGATTGTCTACCATTATTATTTTCACTGACTACACTAAAAACATTGCATACTTTAACCGTGGTAAAAATTCTATTGAAACGGAAGTAATTTACTGGATAACAAATCTCTCGGTAGTTTTTTATGGTAGGTATAATAAGGAAAATAATATTTTACGAAATGAAATTGCAACATTCCAATCTGTTCAACATGACCCAAAAGAAAATTAAACTTTTATGCACTTATTTTATAACGCGATCAAATACTACTTAATACGCGTTATTTAATTATTGCGCTTAGTGAAAAAACTATTGTTGTTTAATAATGAAATTATTGAAAATTCTTAAAATCTATACGTTATAAAGATAAATAATTGTAAAACTAAACTTAAAACAAAATTGGCATCAAAATAAATAACCATCAAAGAAGATTAAAAACATATTATACATGTATAGTATGTTAAATGTAATTTTTTAAATCAATAACATCCTAACGTACAGTAACATCTTCTTAGTATTATATGTTTTTCCTTTAGTTATCACTCATCATCAAAATAGTATTCATAAAATAATTATTCAATCTGAACATATTATATGTTATAATTTGCGAATTTTACTGTTAAACGCGGTTAAGTAATTTATAGTACAACAAGTAAATTGATTATACTGTGATAGTTCTGCGTATATTAAAGTCATTTATAATACTAATAATTTTCAATGTAATGAGTTCTTACTTATTTCACCAGTCTTAAATTATATCATATTATTTTTAAGCGAAGTTATTTTTTTAATTTATAAACACCAAGTAAAACGTGTCATTTGCCCGTTGAAGAAGAAATTCATTTTTAATTTTGAAATTATAATTCTACTGTAATCCACTATAACTATAATGTATTATATAATATTATTTATTATTATATAATATATGACGCTAAAATTGGTGTTTAAATAATTTATTTTCACGATCGAAATGTATAATACGTAGATTTATTGTTTTTAATCAAACCTAAGTAAAACAAATCATAATTTAATTATAGACGACAAAATACTATTTCGACAACTGTTTTGGGATATCGTTTTTGTATCTATACTTAAGAAAACGTCGAGGTTAAATTTAAACTGTCAAAACATGTTCTCTATCATTTTTTCCGTTGCAAATAGTAGAACAATAATATTTTTTTATATATTCAAAGGGATGAACTTTATTTATGTATTGTCAGAGACTTTTCCTTTATCTTGTCTGCGTGTGCATTTTAAATTCTAAGCGGAGCGATTGAGTTATTGGTTGTATATATAATGGTATGTGTATTTTTTTTTGTCTTACAATTTTTTTTGGCCACTAAGAAAGCTTAGTTTTTTTCAGAAATTTTTTTTAGATTGGAAACTTATCACAGAATGTATTTGAAATAGGTCATATTTCATTTATCTTACAGAAGTTCAGTTTAGGTAAAATTAATGTGGGAGAAGCAAAAAAAAAAACCGCATTCGTTTTGGACAAAAACTGGTTCGCCGATGATCGTTGAGAATGGATTTACGTACACGATATGATACATTCGCGTTAAAAAGTGATAAACTGTGGTATTAATACTGTTCACTGTTGTGTTGAAATACGAGCGAAACGAAAAGAGTGCGAAACATGGGTTATTATTGTAGTGATAAACTTTCAGATGAATATAATTTTATATTTAAAAATGTGTTATTTTTTAAACATAATTTGCGAGAAGTATTATATCTCACCTTTTTTGTTTTCCTTTCTGTTTCTTATTAGTATTATGATCGAGTCTGACGCCTGTGTCGGCTTTCTCGGTCCCAACTTGATTTAATAAACATTTAATCTTGAGTCCGTCACTTAGCGCTCCACAGGAAAGGGTGGCCACGATTGTGCGAGACGTTACAGTCTCAACTAGTATTTTTCAAAAAGTGGTCAGTGTGGGCTTCGCCCCTCCTTCCATTTGTATACATATTTTGACATTTTATAGTAATATTATTGTGCAAAAAATAGGATAGTATTTATTTTAATCAAGCTTACTTTTTTTTATTTCGGTTGGTAAATTTTTTTAACACATTATCAATATCTATGGCTTTCCACATATTAACATAATGGCTGGATTACTAAACCGATCTTGACTCATAGTGGAAAAATTTTGCTCGCTTTATACTCGGCGCTGGTCTTCAACAATGGTAAAAAAATAGTACAGTTTTCAAATGTATTGTACATCATCACTTTATGTATTTATATTTACAACGGTCGAGTGCTAATTATTCAAGTCATAACGAATGCATTAGTTGGACGGATGTAGATGGCGCAGCGGTAGGCTACAGTAAATAAAATAGTAGGTAAAAAATTAAACTACTATTTGAGTATACGTTTATTTGAACTCAAGGAAACAACTAGACGATTTATTCTGAGGGGATAAGTCCCTCCAGCACCCATGCCCACATAGTTGCACTTATGTCTAAAGCGTCGAGTGTGATAGTGATAACTTCAATCGGTTCAAACGGTCGGCTCGTTTACCGCTTGTATTAGCTGTTGTCAGGCCCGTGCGCAGGATTTCAGAAGGGGGGTGTTTTGAAAAAAAAATGTATAACACAGATACATCAATAATTAGCAAATAGTATTATAACATATTTATATTTATTATTAATGTTGTAAGTATCTATATTAAAAATGTTTTTTAACAATACTATAAAATACAAATTTCATTGTCATTATATTTTATCGATAACAGCAACTATGATGAAAGTCGATAAACAGCAAACGTGAAGAAAACACTATTTTAAATTATTATAGTATTGTACTATTATGCTATGCATTATTATTTATTACAAATAAGATTAGAAAATATTACATATAGGTGATAGATCAACAATGAAAAACACGATTTTTTCGACCATGGGGGGGGTTTGAACACCCCCCCCCCTTGCGCACGGGCCTGGCTGTTGTAATACATGCAAATCAGAGAATTTTTTTTTCTAAGACTAATACATAATAGCTCTCACGCGTGATACGTTGCTCACCGCGCGTTTCTACTGCACCTGTCGCCCGGCGATCCGATTCCGATACCGTCCTATAGACGCTATTTAACTTAACTAATCTCCATAACAATTCTATTCGTTCGTATTGCGTGTACGCGCGCGCCGGGGCAATCGGATTCGCGAAGTTTTCCCACCGCGCTCCTGCAGCGTTCCGCGAATAAATCCGATGCGCGTTTATCTTAAGCCCTGCAGCACGCCCTTCTGCACTCGTTGATCAATGTACAGACGTCTCGGTTTTCCTTTCTCTTTGTTTTTTTTCATACTTATTTTTATCAACGGTCGGAATGTTTATCTGCGTCATTTCTCAACCGCGTAAAAAATATCGTCTTCGTACCGGCCGTGTGGCCGTTGCGGTACGTCGCGATGCAAATGAAAATGCCCACGGGCCTCAGCGACAATCGCGCGTACAGCAACACGCGCGGGCTCCGATCGGTTCTGTCTGTATCTTATTGATATACGTTTTATTTAATTCGTCGATGAACGTGTTACGACCATTGCTCGAAACCATTTTCCGCGTCGGTAATCGATCCGACCGGTAGCCCGGTAATATATTTTGTAGCAAATCGAAGTAAAATCGTTTCATGCTTGATGTACTCTTAAAATAATAACAAATAGCATATAATTGGATAACGGATGTATAAATTATTCATCGAAAACTGATAAATATTTCCAATGATATCTACAACGATGTGAACAAAATATAAAATGTAAAAATAAAAAATAATAAAATTGCAGTTTTCATACCTGACGGTGACTTTTTAAATGGAATCCGGCTGTGGAAATTCACTAGTACACTCTAGGCGGCAAGAACTTAAATTTTTTATATTTTATTATATTGTTTGTTATGTTTAAAGAAAACCATGATTATATCATATGAATATTGCAGCGTTCGATACGTTTCAAATTCTGTACTACACAATTAAAAACAATAACTCATCAGTGCACAGTCTTACTAGTCTAAAATAATTTTACTTATTACAAACAGCTACTTTGTTCTATATACTAATATATATGGAGAGTGTACACTTTTTTCTTCTTCGTATACAGTATACAGAAAGGGTTATTTTTAGGTGTCGACGAAATGACTTTAATATTACTTGAACTCAAGCATCTGATGACTTCAACACACAAAATATGTTGTTACGTATTTGATTAAATGAAGATTATTTCAATAATATACACTGTATTGTGCAGCACACTACAGGTAGACTCAACGCTATAATATCTAATTAAAAAACTAATTAATCTTATATAAAACAAAAACCAAAAATAGTTTTATATAAAAAGAGCATTGCCCTCATTCTTTAGACTTAATTTATTTTCATTAAGTATGGGTCATGTCACATAAGAAATGAAATAAATAAAACTCTCCGTGCAGTCACTCATTCGAATATTATTCGGTGCCGTTTAATTTCAACTTCTTTAAGAAAATTTATTATGACGTGTTACGTATAGTCATCCGTTTATTCTGTTTTTATTTTCTACATTAAAACAGTTCAATTATTCTGAATGAAAAATAAAAAATATTTGAGAATGTTGGCCATTCCTCGCGTCTTTCCTTCCCTCCGGCTGATGTTTAATCATTAACAAATTTCCAAAAACACTATCAGTGCGTTTTGCAGTTCTTTTATTTACTGCCTCGTCAAACTACTCTTTTGTTTGGACATCAATTCTAAACTTCGTAACACTGCGCATACCGTACTGTGAATAATGATCGTGGTTGCTTTAGTAAAAATGCAAATGACAATGAAAAGTTTCATTTAAAAAATATTTATTTTCATGGATAATCGATAATCGAGCGATATAAAAATGTATTAGGCACTTCGATATTTATGTTTCGATAATTTTCGACCGGTTTCGTTAAAAAAACAATCAATAATGTGAGTACATCTCGTAAACATGTATATTGCGCGAAGAAAAAAATGAAAAAAAAAAACCCGTGTAATAGTTTCGATGAAAATTACCGAACCGGACCAGTGATCGGGTAGAAAATATTTTGTTAATATAACGTTTGGCAATCCATCAAATGGTTTTTTTTTTTTTTTGTCACGTCAAAGCGGTCCGGCTACGTACAAAACGATTTGTCAACATTTCAATATAATCAGGCGCGCGCAAAGTGTACGCAAAAACGAAACGTAAATGTAATATTATAATATACGAGTAGGTATATAGTGAACGTAATACGAGTTTTTCAGGCGTTTCTTGCGTGGGCGGACTAGCGGTGTCGCATCTTTGCAGTGCTGGTGTCGCGCGTAAGTGGTGAGTGTACATTTTTTCCACCCTGCCGCAAACACGCGTCCGATTACCGGGAAAAATGTATATATTACTACATGAATATAACAAACTTGACGAACGTTGCAATAACGATAACGATTTCTGTGCCTGTAAAAATATTATACTTCGTAACGCGTTACTATACTCATTACAATACCATTACATCGCGTACGGACGATAAATGTCCGGTTTACAAGGTACAGAGCAATAATGATATTAGTGATATAACGCTGGTAAAAAAAAAGAAAAAATATGGAAAAAAAAAATGAAAAAACGAAAAAAACGAATACATTAAACTCTCAAACACGCACCGTTCTACGTACATACGTACATAATCCGCGGTGCGAAATTAGACCGTTATTTCGTAGAAAATGGTTTTTATTATGAATTATGCATACCGCATTTATACGCACGCCGAACGCGGCGCGCAGATGTAATATATATATACGTATTGTTTTTATCGTGTGCACTTTTCCGCCGCGCCCGATCGATGTATATACAATCATTACGTGGATTTCGCATTATTTCAAATCTTAATTTATACGCGAGCCGTATGTTCGGTTTTAAACGGTCGGAATATCATTTGCAGCGATTTCTCGTTTCGATCGAATCGATAAAACGCGACCGATGACTGAATATCGGCCGACCCATTTTTTATCCGCCTATGGAAATCGAATCGGACGATGCGCGATCGTGGTTTAAAGCGCAATACGTAGACATCTTTTCTGGCTCTATAATGTGTGCATGTTACACGCGTATAACTACAAGATAACACAAAATAACTACATAACCGCAGCACGTGCCGTTTTGCAATCGTCCTGCGAGTCAGTCGTCGTTCGACGTGTTGAAACGACAATAATACTTGTACATATATATTGTGTAATATATCACGATCGGTAGGCAAAATACTGTTTTCGGGTACCTATATAGTTTTTCGGTTGTTTTCGTAATGGTCTGCGCACGGAGTAAAAAATATGTTGTACTTTCGACCGCGGTTGAATATCGTCGTACTGGTCTATCGTTGCGACGCCATAATAATATTAATATATCACAATACGAGAACGTCCCCTATTTATTAATATGTATATATACCTTGAGTGTAGAGCAATAAAAAACTAGAGGGTTGGTGATCCGAGTACATATTTTCGTGACGTAAAAATATTATTTATGGAGGTTTATATTATCGTTTCAAATCGTATTTAATTTCGTTCGTTTCATACATCATCAAACGCCACCACGATAAATAACACATTTTATATTTATTTTATTCTTAAAAAATATACGCACATAATATTATAATACCCGGGACCATCTCGACTTACCGCACAGTAATAATACGTAGAGTCCAAATACAATATTATTAACGGTACCGACAACTGGATGTTTAAGATATTTACGATTTATTTAATAACATCCCGAGTGAAGTTCACAGTGTATATTTATAACCTCTTCCCTAAAGCACATAAAATCCCAGGTGGTATTTACTATGATATAGACCCTTTTTCAAATATAAAACTCCCGTGGAATTTACAATTCGACCCATATGGTTGGGGTGGAATTCACAGTCACATCTTATGAAGTTTCGAATGACTGTAAACAATAAGGTTAAGGTTTTTCGGCTATGTAACAATATTATATAACAGTATATAAAAATTTACAAACGATTATTTGAAATATTTAAGAGTGTATTACACATGGACAGACTTTCTAGAATTATTTGTTATTGTATTTCGATTTCACTCTAATCGACGATGATGAAAAATAAAAATAAAATAGTAGGTAATAATCGACACGTAGCGTGTATATCCGATTATTAATTACAGTAATTGTATTCGTTTGAATTCATATTGACATAAAACACTATTTTTATGGTCGTACGGCGTTACCCCGGTGACAAGCGTTGAAAAAATATTATTTTGCACCTATACAATAACTAATGTTCAATTGCATATGAAACATTCGCATATACGTTGGGCTTCGAGACACACGTGTGTCTTCACCGTCCGTTAATATATCAATAAAAATATCTAAACTTTTTAATTTTCGAAATTCAAGTAGTGCTTTGTATCATTCAAAACATATAGAAGCCGGTCACACATACTCCAACACACTGTTATTTATTTGTGTAATTGTATCATATTTTCTTAATGTGCTTGTTACACGTATTGTACACATTCTTCTTTTAAATAAAACAATAAATAAATAAAAAATTTCAAAAGAAAACGTTTTTGGCAAGTTTATGGCAGGGGGAGTACAACATTTGAATTAGTGCGGCGTTACGTATTTGCTACGAATGAAATGAAAACTGTGGATAGTATTAAGATTTTCAACGCTCTGGTCATAGGGCAATAACGCACGCACTTAAAACTGATTAAATTTTTTGCCGTGAGTACCTAAATCATAATATAATCGATCAGATGGGAATACCGGAGCAATAACATTCGGTGGTAATTATATAAATTATTCATTTCACGTCCATCTGACTGAATCGTTCGATTGAATTTTTTAAATTTGTATTATATTATTATAATCCATTGAGTTCCCGGGACGCGTTTAAATTGTTTTGTTGCATTTAATAGTTATTAGTTATTAATTATTATATTTTATAGTTTCAGTTAGCGTTTTCATCCGAATGTATTATAGTTTAAATTTAAACTAGGCATACATACATAATATATATTGAAGTGTTATACTGTTATGATTTGTATTAGGTGTAGGCTACAAAGTAATGCTGTTTTCACTTCATTATATTTTAAAAGTTTCGTAATAATAAAGCATTTTTATAAATGAGACATCGAACTCAAATGGTACTTAGAACTTTCAGTTATTAGAATTTTATACATGAAATGTTTGAAAGTGTACACAGTTAACTTTAAGGTAAACCTGGGTTTTCAACTCTCGATGAAAATGAAAACGTTTTGCATTATTTCACAACTTTTAATAATTCTAGAGATTTATGACTTTCACGAGTTATTTATTATAATATATATGATAGATGCGATAAAAATTCAAAAGAAACTCGATCATTTTTAGGCCCAACAAAAATATAGAATTTCAAAAATGTTGGTTTTTCCTCTGGTCATAGGTTTCTGCACAAAGTTAAGGACCTACTGTTATATACAATACATACGCAACTGTTGAGTATGTCTGTGTGCACCCATATCGGAAAAAGTTCTCAAGGCTACCAAAATCAGCGATTAATACGGTTTATAGATTGTCATATGCACACATTATACATAAATAATAATTATGATTTATAAGTGCCGTTTGCGCTTTTCGGGACAATCTATTATTGTTAAAAATATAATTTGCAATTTTTTAAATCGCTCATCACGGCCCGTTATTATTTATGAAAGTTATGATATTCATACAGTTGTAATCGTCATTGGTCAAATAAATAAATTGTATAATTAATTCATGTTATCGTTTACTCATTTATATTGCTAATATGTGTGTGCAAATTGGAGCACACAGCAATGAGAAATGTATAAGTAAATATGATTACTCTGTGTGTTAGTCACACGGGAAGTCACTCAGAAATCTGACTTGTTTCATCTTCCGTGGTTTGGGCTTTGTATTTTTTAACGTATTCATGCAATTTTCGAAACCTTGGACATTTTATAAAATCCTCATCGCATTGTTTTCGAATTTACACAGTTACACTCAAATTCACCGTAAACTATCGTTTACGATTCCATTTTACGGACGGAAACCCCGAAATTATAACACCGTTTTCGATATTTATTTTTATTTTTTATCAACTCTTAAAGTTCAACCACAAGTACGTTATTCATATCGTATTCATTTTTATGCTCAATATATTATGGAAAAAAGAATTATTGTTTTCACGAATATAATATTTTTTAAATTTTTTTTTTTAGTTATTCTATAAACCGAGTTCCGCTCAGAATCTTTTTCCAACCGCAAGGATTTATTGTGACAACTTCAAAATGTAAAACAATATTATAATGCTAGGTTGCGGCAAGATGACCGGAGCGAGACGAGTTTCCAAAGCCCAAGTATAAAAGTATGTATAATGTTTATAAATTTTACATGGTTTTAAGCTCTTTGAATACTTTTTTGTATTGACAATAATTTTATATTTACATACCATAATTATGTGTTTAAATACAACTTTAACAATTAATCAAAAAATCTCCTATCTTGAATGTAATTCCTAGAAATTTGACAAAAACATTTATTAAATCTATACGACTTTGATATTATTATGTCTACTTACATTTTTATTCAGTCTTATTTGTTTTATAAATATAATTATGATTGTTGATCAATATAATAACAAAACAAACATTTTTCTTTACAGTTTCTACAGATGATCATCGCGGAATGTATTTCACTTAAAATACAAAGATATCAAATTATTTTAAATTAATATACTTCAGTGTTCGGATGGACTGATGTCCGCTAAATTTTCAACAATAATATACCTAATGGTAATATGATTTTGTGGTAGTTAATAGTTATACTGTGTTTGTTAAGTTTATAGTACATTTGTAAGACCTTTCATCTTTTCACGGATTTCCGTTCGCGGTATATTATGTGCGTATCTTTGAAGTTCGAAAATTACGATACATATACATATAAATTATAAGTAATAATCTAGAATCGTAACATTAATTAATGTCGAATCCACAATTCACAAAAGCGACTGGAAAGAGAACGTAGTTGATATGAACATACATTATTTTAATTGCTACAGACGTATTATATCCGAAGGTAATGAGAACTGTCTACGAGGGTATCGCACAGGACTTAATAAATATTCCGTCTTAGACAGGTTTCTGGCTTATCCAGTATACAATAGATTCGAGATATACATTTTGATGGGACTAGAGCAGGGGTAGGCAACGGTCGGACCGCGGAAGGTAGAAAACCGAACCGCCAACATATTATCTTACTTAAATAGTTTAATAAATGTGACATTTTAATTTAACATTTTTTATTGTAAATAATAGAGAAAAACAATAAAATAATCGAAATAAATTGATAAATTCTCACCTTGAAGTTGCATTGCGTATAAGATGTTCTTCACGCAATTTCCAGAAGCTGACCGAGGAAAAAAAAAATTGGAACTCCCACATTAAACCGCTCGGTAATTTCTATTTCATTAAGTATTTTTTTTTCTTCAACGATTAAAATTAGTACATTTAAACGCGCCTACTACAAGTCTTATAGATTATGTTTTGAGCATAGAAATAAAAAAAGGCCGCTACCATGACAATTTTTTTTACCCCGGTTCAGGTTTATTTGTTATTTCGATCTTCCTGACTCCAATTGAAATCACTCGCAGACTCCAGCTGAACCAGAGTAGCCGTTTCCATTTGCAGACGCCGGTCTCCAGCTCGTTTTTTTTTTGGACTTGTCCCGCGGTGATGTTATTGTTCCGCAGACTCGCTGTGAACGTACTCGCCGGCGCACAAAATAACACAACAATAAAATACTGTTATCTACGGTTAGGTTTGGTTATTTGCGGTATCCAGTTTGATAAGCCGTCCGTGCGTCGTCGAACAAGGCAATACGTTTTCACATCGGCACTCTATGGCGCGCGCAATTACATCATGTTGCATTATGACAGACGCGATCCGCGGAGTGCATCATAATAGTTTGTTTTGTTTCCGTTTCTCACGTGCGCGTCCATTGGCTCGGATCAGCTACGACGCGTTTCATTTCACCGTCTATGTATATTGTTCTCCGTGTTGCGCGCGCGCTCGCGTACAATTATTGCATTATATTGATAAGATCGCAACTGCACTTTTAAGTACGTTCGAGTGCACGTAAGCGCAACGTCTGGCGCCGCGTGTAACGTTTATAGTACATGATAACCGAACGACGCGCGTCTCTCGTCGAGCCGTAGAAGAAAAAAGAAAAAAGGAAAACAGTATCAATAATACGGTCGAAAATTCGTGAACACGTTATTATTTCGTCGTCTTGCCGCGTTTTGTGTTCGAACTTTGATTAGAAAAACTGGAGTGTCGATACATCGTTGTGTGTTGTTGTCATTATTATTATTATCATTATTATAATAAAGTCCGTCGGCCGTTGTCGGCCGCCGCGGCGACGGCGGTGGAGAGAAGAATATAACGAAAAAAATCACCGTTGGCGGGTTCCTTGAAAGTTGTCGCCGACCGGAGCCGACCGCGCACGACCGCTTCCGGCGGCAATTGGCTTCAATAACGGGATAACCGTAAAAACCGTTCCTCAGTGAATGGTACGCCGCATGCCCTTCGCTATGGTCTTTCTGAGCCTGGTGCCCGTACCGCGGTGAAAGTTTCTCGTAACGCATATTTTTTTTTTCGGTTGAATACAATTTTTTGTTTCGTTTCGATTTTTTCTACCGCTGTACCGTCGTGTTCGCGATTAACGATTCCACGTATTATTAAAAACAGTTTTTATGCCGATTCGAAGGTAACAAAAAAAAAAAAAGGGAAAAAAATCGAAAAACATTTTTTGAACTAGTTTATTTTTTTATTTTTTCCCTCAAGTGATGTAACCGACGTTTTAAAAGTGGTTTATAACGCGTGTATATTTGTGTGTGTGTGTGTTTGTGTGAAATAACATTTCGCGCGGAGTCGGTGGGAAAACAATCCGGACTAATAATAGTAAGTCGATTGCAATAAAACTGTTTTATTCGATATAAATTGTACGCTACAAAAGCTCTCACTTAAATTACATATATGAGACTAAATTATTATACCCGCTGTATAATACGCGTTTTTGCGTTTATTTTACGAGCAACGTGATTACTGTTGTCAATAATATACTCTCGAATCGGGTGTAAAGTGATTTGTGCTGACCGTATAAGTGTTTTCGTTTTTTGGTGTCGCAAAGTAAAAATTTGGCCTGGAAATGATATTAATAAGTCGTTATCAATATATGTTATCACTGTTGTTTATATAATATGCCCGATCCATCAACGCGAATTCTACAATGAAAATATAATATAATTATTTAAATTTATCTAAATGAGTAGTAAACAACGTGTTGATAAACAACTCGTGTTTTTAAATCATCGGATGACTTAAGTTTTTAATCTGTTAACTAATATAGTATTCCCGGAGGGTCACCGTTAAGAGATATTATACCGTGCAACGTAGCTGTTCAATGTTAACCTTTTAACTATTTATTTAAAACCTGTAACGGCTGTAACGCGGTCGACTCATAATCAACGTCACTATTATATACAAGTGGAAGTACAATCATATTATGATATTTATCCAACATTATGCAACATTACAATGAAATAAATGCAAGCAGAATAACATACGGTCGAGCAATTGTTTATGGTCGTGCACTATAGTTTTAACATGTATTTTCGAACAACACCGAGTTCATACAAACGTTACTTTACACTGTCGGTTAGTTTTATTAGGTGTTATTTCAATGGATCGCACAACTAATGGGCAGATATCGTTAGTCATTTTTCGCACTCAATGTTTTCTAACAGTAGTTTTCCTATACAAATGTCCTGACGTCTCGGTGATAAACGGTGATCGTTAATGGCTATTATTTATCTTATGACGTGTTTGCGTTGAAGCGACAATATAATGTCCAGACAGAACGAGACTTGTCAAAGTGTATATAATATGCACAAGGGTTGGCCTTTCATTATGTTCAATGAGCTAAAGTGTTTAACTCCGAAAGAAAAGTTTCAGGATTACGATTTTTAAACGTGCTAATTTATCTCATTGTGGTGTTTAGTACGTATAAATCGCTCAATTTATTCAGCTATCTTCGTTTGAAATTGAAGTTTTTTTTAACGTTTTAAAGTCTTATGTGAGTTTCTTTGCAACGCGTTTGGTTACAGTGATTTCAAGTAAAAACAATTTAACAATGAAATTACAATTATTCTGCGATACGTGCTTATTATTGCTGTAATAATTATAATTAAAACTATATTTAATTATAGTTCGGATAGTTTATATATATTATATATACTCGTATATTTTAAATTGCTTTGAAAAAAAACTACTATACAATTATACTCTTGAAGTACCTAATTTTTTTTTCATTTTTATTTCAACGTGTCTAATTAGCTTGTATTTATTTAAAATAGTCACTATATAAATATTAAACAAACATTATTACGTGAATATTATTTAAAAACAGAAAAAAACATTTAGATCGTTGAAATGATAATGAATTATATGAACAAATTACTTATTTCAGATTTACTAATAACTGCATGTTTATAAACATATAATTTGGATTCATAACTATTTTATGGATATTATTTAATACATTAGGTTATACTTCATATATTAACACGACGATTAAGCTTTATAATATGTTAGTTATAATAATATATCGAAAGGTACATAACATTTTTTTTTTAAAGAAGCGGTTGAATTTAATATTTGATTTGATTATATTATATTTATAATAGTATAAAAATATATAGTAAATAATTTGAGTATAATCTAAATATATATGGATGTTATTGCACAGTTAATTCATCTAAAATACATACGTATAAAGTTTATTTAATTATTTAATCGTTGAATGAAAATTCCCTGTCGCTCAACTTTATATATTAATATGTAAATTAAAAAAAAAATGATTTTGTGTTACGGTTTGAAGTTTAATGCTTTGAATAAAAAAATAGTTAGTTAAATAGCAACTGCAGCATTATTTAGCATGAACTTGATTTAAAAAATATTTCAATAATTATTATAATTATATTAATTTAGATTATCAAAAAGTTGTTCATTGTCTGGAAGATATAGGAGTGGGAATAGTACGCATTTGAATCTGAATGAAGGACATGAAATCATTTATTATGTTTTTTTTGCGTAACTTATTTATAAAAACACCTAATAATTCCAAACAATAACCTCAAAAACGTGATAGTAATTAAATGGTTAATTTCTTTAATATTATTTTCGAAGGTCAGAATATTCGAAACAATAGTCAGTCTGCTGTATATTGACCCACTGCTGGTGATTATCATCAAATATCCGCCCACCATTTTTTTCATTGCTTATGGTCCGGTTGTTAATTTAGCGAACGAGTGTATGATTAGCATAAAACGTCCGATAGTATTGAAAATATCTTATCCTAATTCTTAAGTTTATAATATTTTTGACGGTGACGTGTGTTTTTTATTTTTTCCAACCTCAGGTTCCATAAAGAAATTGAGCAGGTACTGACAGTATAATAGTCGGTTAGTATTTCGTTATTAATTCTCAGTTATACGAGCCGCGTACACGTTATGTCAAAAATACGAATACGTGTTGATAGTCAAATCGAATTATGATCCTAGACCGAGCTGTACAACGATTGCAGGAGCTCACTGCCGTTGTTTGCAAATCAACTTTCACCTATATCGTTTTTTTTTTTTTTTCAATGGCGACAATGACGTAACATAGGTATAGACGATAAACACACGTATTTGATACACGCCGTTGCGTCTGCTCTAAAATATTGACCCTGTAATTTCAGCATTAAATCGCAACGCATTGTTAACGAGTAGAAACATTTCGATAAAAATGTACCACATACGATATTATTTCACGTTCGGAAACGCTCAACTCCGTAAAGGTATTATCATTATTATTATTATTATTCACTCTTCCTTTCAAAACTACTTTTACATTATTATTGAGGTTAAAATGCTGTGCGCGCACATAAACGATATTTGCGTTTGGTCTACTTTACGTCCATAAATGCATATGTGGTGCGAACCGGAACGAAAATTGATCGAATAAAAATTGCATGGAATTTGTATACATTAAACGTTGCAGTGAGCTGGCGAGTAATTAGCCGTAAATTTTTATTAAGAGTGTATAATAATTCTGCGTATCGCGTCGCCGAGAAGATATAATATTATAGAAAGTGTGATAGTCTCGCGTGTATGCTGCGCGCGTGTGGTGTTAGGTGTTATTTGTATACCTATATAATAATTTACTATATATATATAATACCCGTAACTAGAGTACGAAATTGAATCGCACGGCTGTATAATAATATTACTATAACACGATTAATCCGCGTAACCGCAGTATATTGGTACTTGGTCATTGGCGATTACATTTTTCTTTTGTATCGAATTTTCAGATTTCCCCCGATGTGTTGACGACAGAATGACGAATACAATCGAAATGAATCCTTATTTGGAAGTCTGGAAGTGTCGGCTTAGATTGAAAAAATCGGCTGAAGTGCAGCTGGCGTCATCTACATTGTTGACCTGAGATCTACTTACTCGGACGGATTTCGTTTACAATCTACCGAACAATGATATCCGCACTGCTCACGGCTCTGTGTCTGATGATATTGTCGCTTGCATCGGCGGACGTGAATTTTATGCAATCCTGCGAGTACCCCGCGCAGTGTCGATGCGATGACCACGAGCCGACCGAAGTGTCCTGCAGAAATTTGGGACTCACGAGGGTACCCGACGACGTGCCCGTGAACATTACTAAGCTGTAAGTACCCCGAAATGACGGAAAAATAATAGATTTAAGCTTAACCACATTATTGTTGTCGAAACGAATGGTTTTATTACAATTACGTGTGCGCATCACGGTTTACCGAAAATACATAATATCGGCTTGATGATAACGCCGTGTGGGCAATCAACTGCTGATCCGATAAATGGACGCCAATATATTATGCGCGCTAGTGGTGTTGTTACGAACGTTTGTTTATTAATTTCATGTGATGACGTGTGCGCACACGCTGTATGTATTATATTTTTCACGGCTGTAATTTTAATACGGCGATAAGTAGTGCGCGCTGTTACATGCAAGACGTACGGTCCGGTGATAAAACGAGGAAACGGTTAACCGGCCGGGGCGACCTTCGTCCTCAGAAAATAATGACCTATAAATATTATATTGTGCGCCGACCGAACGGAATTTCTCGGGAATAATAAACGATCGGCGTTATTTCGCAACGGATTCAGTTCTTGAAAGATTTCGGGCCTCGCGGTCGTCGTGTCAATGAAATCGCCATTATCTTACAAGTCTTAATCGCATGTCCTCCGCGTTACACGTAATTTTCCCAAGTCGACCGTAAATCACGTCCGGGGTGATGCACACACGTGCGTACAGTGTTGATTAATACCCGGATTCGTGTTGAGCGGATTGCATGACGTGTATACTGTATACATGCACTTATTATGCGATTAGCGTTTAAAAAAATGTTACGTAATTATTGAGCTGCAATGCCAAAAGGTAAAAAGTTCTTGTTATATTTAATTGATTAATGAAAAACACGTTTTAATAAGTACCACAGCGAATTTGTTAGTTCCAACCTCAGCTATAAGGCGAATTGAAAGTGGCTTCGAAAATGAACAGTGGCATGCATTTTAAAATAAACTATCTGGGTTGTTGTGAAGTTACTACACAATATTGTTTTTAAATAATAGCGGTGGAACAAATCGCTTTGATTTACACGTTCTACTACGGTGTAAAGAATTCTATCGAAAAACATAATTTTACTTAGAATGTATACAAGTTGAGCGAAAAACGGCTAGAAAAAAAACCGTATTATGTTTTAAAGGGTTAAATTTCTCTTGGTTTTGGGTTCTTGGCAATTATTTCGCGTACAAAGAGGATATCCTTTCAGTGGAAATCTACAAAACGAATACAATTAACCAAACATTCAAACTATTGTTAATTTTGTATTTTTGGAATGATAATGATAACGACTTTTAGTTTGTACAATCATTGATTTAATTTTTTATTTTTAATGGTACAATATTCTACCCAGTCGGTTATGTGGCCTCGAAATCATCGAAATCGCCACTCGTAATGGCCAATAGGTATTCTTAGTATTACGTTTCGTAAAAAAACGATTACGAGTCATACAATTTCTGTGTTTGCTGTTGTATCAATGAGAGGTATCGAATTATTCCAGTTAAAAATACTACTCATCAAGTGCGGCTCGATAACCAATTTTTTAAATTTAAAATTTTATTTTTTTTTTATGTTTTTTCTTCATTGAGTATCTAAACCTAATGCGCCTCAATAAAAGACGATATACACGGTCGTGATTGATTGATACCAGCAAAAATAACACAAACAGTAGACATTAAAACGTGTTTCAGATGACAATGATTTTGGAAAAAATACAAAATACCGAGAGAAAAATGAGAAATTTGGCACATAAATTTTCGACCTCAGACTGAATAGAAAAGTGAAAACTTTGGTTCGGAAATATGATATCCAACCTTATCCGAACCGCAATGTGTAATAAATTTTTTCAGAATGATTTTATTTTTTTTTTTAATGTATTTGTATAATTCAATAACTAACGGTTTTGATATATTTTTCGAGTAACAAGAATAATTGTAACGTATTTATATATGGTCTTAATAAATATTGTACTTTTTATGTACCCGAAGCATATTTCATCATTTATTTTTTATATTTTTTACACGCAACTAGTGCGGACTCGACGGAGATACTTTAGCCGTTATATTAAAATCCGTTTTTTCTTTAGTAACAAACGACTGTGATCACATTGCGTCTATTCACTCTCAGTCCATTGCGTTTTTTCAGCGCTCGTTTAATTTTGCAGCGTCTAGTCTTCTCATTTATCAAAATCACGTTGAGTAAATGCGCATGGAACCCGTAACGTCGCGCGCGTTTAAAATATCTTTACGACGGCGTCGTTTGTTATTTAGCGCGACAAACGGTTTATCCTTTTAATAATATTTTCTTTTAAATTAAATATTAGTTAGTTAGTGTATGTCTATCACCAGCAGGCGCTCGAAACGTTTAAATACCATTTGAACAGTCAAAAATCATAACGGCAATTTTGTTAAATACCAAAATAATATAAACTTTACTCCAAAGAAGATAACCTAACAGGTACACCCACCGGTTATGCAATAATATTGTTGCTTGATCGTGGCGGTGTTATAATTGTATGATAATACTGATCAACGATGCTTTACGAGTGAGAACTAACTATGGTGAATGTTAAACGTTAACGGTAGGTACTCGTGTATACATAAGATTTATTCGGCTAAAAAAATATGTCCTCTAGTGCGTGTTTGGACATGATGTGTAGACAGCTGCACTCGTGTAATAATAGTAGGTCAGAAGCATTTCATATTTAACAGCTAAAAAATGAACATGACCGCTACTGTATTCTTATCACCAACATGATGATAATGATAATGAGAAAACCAGATTTCCGTTATTTTTCCGTTTTCCTTACCGTTCACTAGTACTTTTGTTCGCACGTTGTGTCACTGCAACTTTCGAGTGTTGTTTTCGGTTTCTGTTGATTTGATGAAATGTAATATGTGCGCCGACGGAAGAAGTAAGAACAATAAAATTAGAATGTAAAAAAACATCGTTTCTCAATCAATCCATATACGGTACACCGCGTTCGTGTGAAGACGTGCAATATGTTATTGAACGCGCACCGTTTTGTCGTCGGCGGTGTGTACGAAACGATACGAAATCACAAGCCGTATAATCGTAGTATATCAGCTATTAAATTTTACGCTTGAAGATTTTTTCTGCGAAAATGTGCACCAGCTGGACGGGTACCTATTTAAAAAGTGTTTGAAATCGGCACACGAACGGATTAGCGGTAAACACAATACGATCCGATCGTTAAAATAGTTATGGTATTATCGTTCCAACAGAGCGCTGGGAGCCACGAAGAAGTTACTCCGGAGTCAATGAGAGCGCGGTGATTATAAATTATTTTAATGCCTAGGAACGCGCAGCGAATTTTCCGCGATCAATTCCCTCAATCGGTCCAGCACTCGACAAACAAACATTGCTTCGGGTCCGACCATGACTTAGTCGTTACGATTATTTCCATATGCGCTACACCTTTAGGTATACACGGCCGTACGTATGTTCTTGTCCTACACGTATTGATAAGGTATTATAGGAAACACGTGCGTATCGCAGTTCGGCGAGCATGTTTGTGCGGTGTTTTCCATTCGAACAAATCGTCCGATTGATTAAAAAAAAAATGTCGAGTGTCATAACATAATAATATCATAACAGTGTCTCGCAGTCAAATATATCGCCGATTCCGGTTAAACCGGATTCAATGTACAATAGTATTATGATAACACGCGTATTCGTAACGCATTATATTAGCTGGGGTTTTTTTTTTTTCGTTTTTTATTCGGAACGGTTTTCAAAAATGAAACCGTTTCGATACGTTCGTATGCGGGGGAAAAAATTAATAAGTTAATAATCGCAGGCGAATTGTTTGTAAACCAATCGAATTTTTTTCGAAGAAATTTCCTCGCCTGCGAGGTCGGCCGTGTTGTGACGTTTTCCTCTTTTTCTTTTCAATCTTAAGACCTTTCAGCTGAAACTATTATAGCTCCACAATCATGTTACGGCACACATAACATGGTAATAATTAATATAGGTTCGTGACATTATTCTATCGGAACACCGCCATCGTTTCGCACCTCGTGATTGGCTGTATATTACTATTATTATTGTTTAATAATAATACTGCCGCTGCCGTTTACAAATCCAACACTCAAACGACGTGTCGCATGTGATATTATATCATATTAGTTCCCTGTAGAAACGTCGAGAGTTCGTTCGTTCCCGCGTTACCATCAGTGACGTAGGGACGGCTTCACAAGCGCCTCCGGCGAAATTTGAAGAAATCCGCGCTTTTCACTATACGATGTATGTAAGGCTACATGAAAGCTAAATAAATACGTTATTAAAGTTCAATTTCGCGTCCATGGCGTAGGCACGGTACGCCACACTCTTGCCACGCCTGACCGGGTTTCCTGCATATTATCGTCTTGCGATAATATGTTATTATTTTTTCTCTTGGAGTATACGCCGCTGCCGCCGCCGCCGTAGGTTTTCGTCCGTGACTTTGTTATACGAGGCTCACGTGCGCCCACACGAGAACCGAACCGACTGTTTTATACACCTATGCAGTTAGTTACAGACCGCATTGTTGTACTATTACATCGTGTGCGTCGGCCGCGTTTATTACGTGCATATTTATAGAGGTTTTCAGGGGGGAGGGAGGGGAAAAAAATCGATCGGGCGACCTTTCGATTTAATTAGCAATAAACGCGTCTGTCCGTAGGGAACCCTTAAAATTATTCCGGAACCCCCAAAACAATAAATATCACACGCTCAAGGGTTTCGGAATGTTGTGGAAAGGACCACCGTTGTTGACGCCGTCTCTGTTGTCGTCATACCCCCTCCACCACTCCCACCATTGAGCGCGCCCACCGTTATTCTGCACCATCATATCGTGCAGGACTCGCGCTTTTGCGAAACGCTTAGACAGAGACTTCTCGAATGGATTCGGGTAAGGCTCGAAGCTATTACTGCAGTTATTTATCATAATTGTAATTTTTCTCCCCTTGCACACACTACATTATATTGTGCTGTCGAAAACAAACGATTGTATCTGCGCGCAGACAATAATGTGTGCACATACACACACAAACATACACTCACACATATGTATATACATATAACTAAAGTGCATTTTGATACTGTATAATATATACCGCGGTTTAATACGAATTTGATTCTATCATTGCCATGGTGAATAATAATAATAATAATAATAATATACATCCACTCGAATCGAAAAGAGATTAGTGAACGGTACCCGCACACTCCGAAAAGGCGTGTTAATCAACGTCGACCACGTTTGTGGTGTTATTTAATAATATTAAAAAATTGATTTTAATTATTTTTAGCGTCTGTTACGATAACAAACGAGTCTCGTTTAACATATTTTTCATTTAGTCCGCCGAGACTTCGTAAAAAATAATTTTAAATTAGGCTGTACGTTCGGTACGAAATAAAAACGGCCATGGATAATGAATAATGTACTTCAACACTCCCGGTTTCGTGGCATGTGTTTAATGTATCATCAATCAATTTTTCCAAGTTATATTATTCATTTTTACTTTTATGACAGTTTAAAAGATATTTTAACTGTGTTTTAATCAAGTTATTTGGTAATGCGATTTACATTTAATCATTTGTACATTTACATTTTTCTTATTATTTAGTAATACACAAATACTGCGAGGAAAACACCGATGTAGAAATAAATGGTACAAAAAACTATGCTATTATTGTGTAATGACTTTGTTGTAAATGAAACGAGCAGACGTGTATTAAAATCAAAAGCAAATAAATAATGACTTTTATGTTTTTAATTTTTTTATAGGTTTGACTAAGAAAAAATATGACTTTTTGGTAAACACGATTTGACGTTTTAATTTGAAATATAAATAAAACTTTGAAATAAATGTTTTTAATGAATGGAGTAATGTCGGGAATTATTTCAAGTTTTTCTTCTTTCGGTTTTATTTCTACAATCAATTATATATCAGAGTAACTAAATAATATATTATTTACTCGACTAGAAAACAATTCAAGATAAGTATTGTATGTACTATACCTATACAATACACCATTTTGGAATTTCGAATAGATGCATCGGTATTTGCTTTTATTTGTAAACGATTTTATTTATTTATTTTGGTCGGTCATTTAAGAAATTTTAAAAACCATAAATTTTTCAAACGTAGATGTTACAAAACACTTTTATAATCTTTCATCGTGATGAATAACCGATTTATTATATTTTGTAAATTGAATTAATATTTGGTTTTGACGTTAAGCATTATTTCAAATTGCTCTAGCAAAATGTGCAATCGACGGTTTTGAGATATAATTTATTATATTGTATTAAAACTTTAATAATTTACAGAAATGGTCTTCTCGATACATCTTTTAAGTTATAGTTCATTCGCTCTGTTCATAGGTACAAATTATACAGGTAATAACTATTTGTTTTTATAGTGGTAAGATTACGATATTGAAGTAATTTTTTTTTCTACCGTATTATTATAGATAGTAAAACGTTGATCTCGTAAACAATAATTACAGTCGACCATTTTCTATCATGGATCGAAAGTTTTGATTGGTGCATATTACGTTTAAAGTGATATATATTGAAATGAATAGGTACGAGACTCAACGATTTCACGCTACACCTGTGTACATATCGTATTATTACGACGAAACGAATGGACAAAAAATTTCGACTCGACTGTGTACGAATTGTTTTTGATTCTTTCAAGACGTATCCTGAAGTCGATGCGTGCGTTATTCGTGCGTATATTTTCGTACGTGATACAAGGAAATCGAATGCAGTAAAAATAAGCACAATGCGCGCTGGAAACTTTTCGGATTTTCAATGAGTTCGGCACGAGTTCGTTCAATGTGTTTTGAGAAAAGTCCATTTAGGTATTTGGACGAAGGGATCACCGGATGTATTAGTTTTTCATGAACGAACAACGTATACAATTTGTGCCAAGAATATCATAAAAAAAACCTATAGTCGTGTTTATTTGGCACTAAAATGCAATTGTAACGCCTCGAGGAGCTTGACGGCTACGACGAGGCTCGAGGAATCGGAGTGTAGAAAAATTGAATTTTTTATGCAAACCAAATATTTCGCGTCAAGTTCGCTCGCCGCGGACCAGACATTAAATTTGTTTATTCTCGAAATACTCCCGTACCGTAGTATATAGATAAGAAAACAACGAGTTCGAATTTATATGTATTTATTTATTTTATTTTATTTTTTGCTTTTTATCAGCGCAAACTTTTTAGCTCGACTATAAATTTCCGTATTTTTTTTTTTCTTATTCTTTTATTTCTTTTTTTGGCACTCGTATGAAGAACTGCGTGAAAGGCACTTGACGATGGAACCAAAATTCATATTTCCTTCGGGAAAAGTTTTCACGTCGGTCGTAAATAACAATATCCTTTGGGTTTTCCCAGACCACCTATATTTCAGTGTATAATCGTGATCATAAACGACAGCCATCGACTCCGTCGCGTGGTGGTTGCCGTACGATGAAATCGGATCCGGGTGGACCTTTTTTAACGACGCCGTTAAACGTGTAATATACTAATAGTAATAATAATAATAATAATAATGATAATAGTTATAATAACAATATATAGTTACTAACGATGAGAAAAGTCAAACGTACTGCTGCAATGCTTACGGTGTAATATAGTTGCAGGCGGGCAGCTCTATAATAATATAGATCCGAGTTCCGTGCCTACATTATCTGATTTCGTGAAAGGACCGGCAACACCAAAATTAACCGCGATATCGCTTATACCGCGGCGAACACGTCATGATGCAGTGGTTTTTAACCTTTACCGAGTCGTGGACCCATTTAGGATACAAAGTACAGCTTCGGATCCCCTACGAGTTCTCCAAAAAGAGAATACCTATGATTTTGGTTATAATTTTGTACGATAATTATTTCAAATAGCGAGATGCTGTCATAATAACGTAACCAGTATAGACCGAAAATTGTTTGTGGCTAAATAGTTATTTGTAAAAAATAATTTGCTTATTATTCAAATAAATATTTCAGAACCATTTTCCATGGAACCCGCGCGAGTTACCACTGGTTAAGAAACACCGCCATAGTGGCACTTAAGGAAGACGCAATACGACCGCACATGCGTTGTCTCCGTCCTGCAATCGTGGAACACGGCAAATCTGCGTTCAGCTGAAACGATTTTGTGTTATCTCACCTTTAACGTGTTAGAGTGAACTGAACTGGGCATAATCAAAAATAAAGGGAAGACCATTATCAGTGAGTGGTCATAGGTTTATAACGATATTTTCACTTCGATGTTGGGTAAATGAGCTTTTTTTACATATTGTAATGTTTAACACACTCACAACTTGCTTGAAAAAATATCGTAAAAAATCTGTACGTCATCGCACGGGCAACGTTCTTCCGTTTGAGTTCGACAACAGGTCAGTTTACTCTAACGTTAAGGCTCACGACACGAAATCGATTCTGCCTAACGTAGATATTTTTCTACGTTGTGTAAATGTTTGTAAGACGGCGCCGACGTCCTCTCGATAACAATTACATACAATATCAACACGCGGTACTGCTATGAACTTTCAATTACGACATTATATAGGTTTATAGGTGTACGTTTATAGACACGTGTTGTTACACTCCTTTTACGATTTTGGTTGATATTTGAATGCACGGCATACACGCGCTTCGGGCGTCACGAAGACGCCAATCGCGATCTCTTAAAATGTACATAACACACCTATATACGACGGCAGCCAGCGGTTGTAGAAAAAAAAAAACCCGAGAAGAAATCGTTACCATCCTGACCGTACGAATAATAAATGTAATACAGGATGTACCGTGTTACGCGTTCGGCGCGTTGTGACACGTGGATCCGTACATTATCAGGATGGTGTTCTTATCCCTTGCTTTACCCACAACAGAGGCCCGTGCAACCACGTATGGCTGTCATAATATTTAAACACAGACGTCGGCGCTCCGGCGGGCAGGCGCGTAAAAACAACTTGAATATTATTTCGAGAGCCAAGACCATTTTTCATCGGGTTTTTTTTTTATTTATTTTGTTCTCGGGCTTGAGGGATAAAACAATGCGCTTACAACTTTATATAAAGAAAACATTTCGGGGAAAGGATAAATATTGTTTTCTTCTTCGACAAGAGCGCGTTAATGCGTGTACGCAGCTGCTACGCCAGTCGTCGACGTATTATACCTGGGCAGTACATTATCGTATCATCGAGCTTACACAATTCGATGATCGTATTTACACAACTGTTCGAATTTTAAATAGGTCTCCGCACGTCAAATATGTTTTCGTATCAGTTTTTAACTATCCAACTTCGTCCCAACGGTGACATAATAATACTCGAGTCATAAATAGTTTGGATGTAATATATAGGTCATCAGGTCATCTTAAATCATTAGCTTCCCGTGTAGTTAATACAAATATCCGCTTTACTGACTAATACTAGTGTTTGACGTTTTTCATTTATTTTTCCCCGAGAAAGTTTCATATTCAAACTTATGCGTAACTACGACACCTGAGGGATAATGTTGCTTGTTAGAAATGCCTCGCCGTTTTTATTCTTTTAACTAGATCTTAAAATATTCTAAGAAGTGCACAATGTTTTCTTCCTTTTTTCTCGAACGGCAATAATAATAAATTTTACGGACCGCTCTTAAAACTGCTAACTTTTTTTCCCCTCTAATTATTTCATAATTTGTTGCCATCGTTTTACATTTCTGAATAATAATTGATAAATGGGTTTAGACAGTATGTTCTGGTGCTCGGAATTTTAAATTTTTTCGATTGTTTTCATGCGAATCACGTATATTCTAAACTTTGAAAAATAACTCAAGTTTATTTTTTTGACAAAAAATAAAAATAAATGAAATGAACAATAAATTATATTTTGAAGTATAGGTCTGCACTATAAAGACTGTCAAAGGACGTAAATTCTCTCGAAATAATATAAATCGAAATGATGCCGTACATGAGCAGTGATAAAGAAAACCGTTATGGGGAATAACGAGCAATAATAAATCATGCGAGGAAAAACTTGTGTGAGTTCTGTTTTTGGCTACTATTTATCTTGCTCTTAGAGATTTCTTTTCCGTTATATATTTTTGGGCCGTTTACTCTATTTTATTTTTTTTTCCGCTCCATCGCTCCGGACAGACGTCCGGCATCAGAAACGCAATAACGCGACGCACGGGTTGTGGTGGGGTGGGGGTGGAGTTGGAATCATAATTTAATATTCCTCTCCAGTTCTCGGTCAACGGGTTGCGGTCCTGCGACACCGGTAACGCGCGATGAGGTGTGCTCGTCCCGTACGTCCGATGAGAACGTATTACATATAGGTGCCTAACGCAACAGAAACGTGTGATATTTACTATGTTTTAACGTGCGCAGGTTCTACGGTTGCACGGTATATTACACGTGTAAGAGTTTTATTTTTTTTTTTATTTACGTATTTTTCAAGCAAGGTGAAAATCGAGGTTAAAACCACGGAGCACACACAATGCGGGCCATTAATTATTATTACAAAGCCAAGGCTCTCTCGACCGAAATTGTTTGGTCCGACACACATGTCAACTTCTATTACGATCGCGTACCGTTTCACTCGAAGTTTTCGAAATGAAACCGGTCACAAAAGTCAAAACGTTTGATCTCGTTGGACGCGCGTGCACTTGAATATTCTAATCGCACGAATAGTTTAACGTGGCACAACATCTTACCGGTCGCCGATTTAATTGCTTAATTACTGTTCAACACGATTGATGTCTTATTAAAATTTTACCGAAATACCGGGTGCACTTAACCACCGTCTTCTTGTTACAGCTCATGAATTGTACTTCGCGTGTACAAGAAACGTATACGAACGTGTATATTCAAATAAACGGCGTTTATCTTGCAAAAATAATCGAGAAGAGTCATGTAGAAAACGAGTGTGATAAAATTGGTAAAAAAAATCATGAATCGATCTCCTTTGTTAACTTCCACTCTTGATCTATGGAAATTATATAATATTAGTTTATTTTCGGGAAAAAAAAGCCTAACGCCAAATGAAACTTTTCGATTTTAACAACAAAATATAACATATTGAAACCTTATTGAAAAACGAATCAAATTAAATGTTTTGTATTTTTTAAAAAAATATTCAACATTAAGACCTAAACGGAAATAAAAAAAAAAAAAAACGAAAAACGATATAATAACTATATTAGCTGTCATTGTTTAAAATTTAAGCAAGACGGTTATTGTACATTCGATTTCAAGCGGCACAAAGAATAGTGAGAGCTTTGCATAGAATTTTCGCAATTATCGAAATACGTGTGCAATTTTAAATCTACATAGAGACGCGTACCTATATACCGAATGACGTATGACCTACGTAACGGCTCTCAAAATTGTTAGTTGTAATAAAAACACATAATTTTAAAAACCAATAGGGCTTCCTTGTTCCACTTGTAGTATGAAATATGCAAGAATTGTGTATTGTTGGCTTTTCTTCGTCTATTCAGAATGTTGTGTGTTTTTGTTTGTTGTCCCAAGGTATTAATAAAAAAATAAAAGCCGAAGCACTATACGTACTTTGGTTGAATACTTTCGTGAGCATATTTAAACTCGTCCTTTGTGCATCAAAAAATTATTTTTTTTTCAGTTAAATTAAATTATTATTACTATTATTGTCATTATATTATATTATATTATATAATGTAGCTCTTATATTATCTTCCCTCTAGCTGTATGCAAGCTGCAGCTAAATTAAACACGCTGGTTAGATAATCATTGGATGCGCCGGATTGTGTGCCATTATTTGCACGCACCGTTGATTTTAATATTATAAATTTTTTTCTTGAAGAAATGGTCGACTGCAGCAGTGCAGACCATATATATTTCCTAAAATCATTTCTTGACGCTCATTTTTATGGCGTACCAAGATGGAAAGTAGTGATGGTATATTTTGGAAAACAAATATCAGTTACAAATGATTTGCACAAGCGTAGAACAAAAACAAAAACAAAATGTATATAAACATAACACTGGATGTTGGTGTGTATATTATACGTATAATATGCACCGTTGAAACCATTTTCATTTCCGAAATTAATTTTATACTTTTATGAGAAACGGACACAACTAAATTTTATGCGAAAAAGTTATTTTTTTGAAGTTTGAACTACACACTTAGTGGATAAATTAAAAAGAAAACAACTTTTCTTTCCTGCAGCGCAGAGGGATACATTTTTTATTTCGATTAAAAGGGCGATTTAGTTTAAAAGTGTTATAACGTGTATTTGAAGTCGCCTACTGAAAAAAAAATAAAAATATTTTATACGTGAACACACATGGGTATACATACCTACATCGGATCTTATTGTACATTGCGGCTTAATGTTTTAATATTCAATCATAATACATACGTGGTTTTAGGTTCTAAGGAATAATTTCGAGACCGCTTTTTTTTTTTTTTATCGTACGCGTATGACTTTATATTGTTACGATACGCTTGAATGTTGAGATAAATAATTGACTGGCCGTTCGCCGCCGCCGGTTATAAATGACCGAATTTTGTGTGTACACGTACCATGCGTACGGTTGGACCATAAGGAAATGAATATTACATGGATGCGAGTGAAAAAATCCGGAAAATTAAGTAAAAAAAAATACACCGTACGTGTCACGACCGCGAGACGTTTAGGTAAAACGATTGTGTATAGGTTTTAATCTGCATGCGATTACGTCGTGACCAAACGGTATCCTTTCATCCGGCCGAGACAAGATTTCCTCCGGAGCATCGAGCATTTTTTATCGATACAGATTTAATCCGTTTTATGCGGTCGAATTAAAAACTTTTTAAAACGTTCAGTGTACCGCTATTTTTCTTTCCGAAAATGTGGCGCAGAGTAAATTCGATTTATCCCCTAATTAATGTTTAATGACCTGGAATTTTTTTTTTCTTTTATCATTTCACCACCCACCAGTCCCTCCTCCACACCCGCCCGCCCATTCCCTTCGGTGGCTCCATACACAATAACGGAACCGTGGTAAGGAGTTTTTCGCATAACGTAATAATGACAATAAATTAATCGGGACGAGAAAAGTTTTTACTCCCGGCAAAATCCGCTCGCAGATTAAATTTCGGCACCAGAGAGGATGTTGCGGCGTTTTTAATTATTACTCTCTCGGTCGCCACCGTGGTGGCTGTTCCCTTGTATATTATCCCGACGTTAACGTTACGACGATGAGTCGCGCCGGCAGCGGGGTGTGGGGGACTCGTTATCATAAACAACGGAAACCCTAAAAACCATTGACCCGAGACGTACTGAAATGGGCATTTGGTAATATAATTTTATTGACGGAAAAACGTCGCGTATATATACGTGTAGGATTTATCTCAATAATCGTAAGTCATACGATTATGACTCTAAGGGTTTCGTCCTTGCCGCGGCCGCGGCGTCGCGTGCATTTGAATTTATACGTACTCGTATATTATTAAGGAGGGGAAAAATTGCGATTTCTTCGCCGCGGCCGCCTAGCCGAAGCCATCGCGTAATATTTTATAATGCAATACAGATTTTTGTCGTGTTTTGCTTTGTTTTTTTTTTGTCTCCGCGGTGCTCGCCGTGTTGCGTCTTCTGAGTGACGACATAAATCACGTGTGGAGGAGAAAACAATCGGATGGCAATTATTTATCGTTGAATCTTACACGAATGATGTATGATTCGGACGCGCACAATGAAACAATCAGTGTGATATAACGATATTGAATATTTTCATAATCATAACGATATTGTGTCGGATAAACGCGTTGATCAAAACATCTCCTCTGGCATATCATCCGCAGCCGTACAGTATGTATTACGGCTAATATAATTATAGTTTACGAATTAAAAGTTCTCCGATTTATGGCGCCGGCGTTGTTTTAAGAAAATAAAATGATATACAACTTCTATAATACTGCTGCAGTGTTTATATGTATATGCTCGTTGTTTTATTTCATTTCTTTGTGCGAATAGCTGTTATTTGTTCCAGAAAAACAAAGTTTATCCAATTACAATCGAATTATGGCGAAGAGTCATTGAGACGCCAACCGTAATCGAAGAATTGGACAATGTTTTTTTTTTTTTCACATCAGTGTTTTAAAACATTGTAAATTATATTATTACACAGGTCTCGCCGTTGATAAAACGATTTGAGGAATGGCATTGTATGCATAAATAAAAACATATATATTATACAACATACTATTACAGTGTGTACGCGAAACTAGCGAATTGTTTTTGTCGCGATAATATTTCCAATTACGTTTTGGTATTTTTAAAACGCTTAACGGCCCGCGATGTGTTTGTTGCTTAACAATAAAATTATGTGCGTGCAGTAGATATCAAACGTAAAAATCATATCCTTTACGGTTCGGTCTTAATTGTTAGCTGTGCACGCATACATTTTTATTACGCTATAAAGGACAAAATAACGCGTGTTCACCAATAAGTAAGAAAAGGCGTTAAAAGTGTGAAAAAATGAACTTATCGTTTAAGATCACTCGCGAGTAAACTGCACTTACTGGGCTAGCTCCAATTCCAAAAGTTTCAAAACGAAACGGTTCGTTGTTACTTATACCTATAACGTTTTTAATTGTTGCAGTATAACCATAAACATTTTAACAGGCGTGACACACGCAAACGTATACCTATTAAATAGCGTACGACTATAAATAGCAATACGTATACAGTTTATATTATTTAGAAGCAGTATACGTTTTATGTTTGTACTGCAGTTATAGAGCGAGAGATTCCATGTAATGTACTACATCGTTTTAGTCCGTTAAAAATGTTTGAATTTTGATTATTATCTGCAATGTATTAGTAGAACATTTGTTAAAATGTTAACTAAGGGTGACCGCGCACAAACTGGTTAAGCGAAATTGACTATTGGAATTATAGTATTTTTTAGCCATTTTGCTTTTAGTAGTCATAATAAAGCCTCACGATTGTTCAATGGATAAAACATAATTAGTCTAGAAACAGGCAAAGAGCATACTATTGTTAAACAAATGACATTCGTAACGATTAAATACATTATCCTATCAATGAAAAAATATTAATAGACAAAAAGTAAAGCAACTTTATTACGGTACACAGTTTCCGTAAAACATGAATGAATCAATACAAATGATTAATCACATTTTATTTTTATAATACTTATATATATAACGCACGGGTATTTATTAAATAATTCTGATAAAAAAGCAAAACAAGTGTAATACATACGAATATGTATGATCGACGAAATGTTTAAGACTGTAAGACACTCTTGGACATCCGTTTCCGGTCATCGACGTGGATGTGTTTGAACTGCGAAAAACAAATCCTATTAAAATGATTTTCATTCTCAAATAAATATCGTTGACGTATATATTAACCGAAAAGTCGACGCTGTGGAAAAAATGAGTGCGAATAGAGGTATGCCGTACGGGTATAGAAATATAGTATTTACTCACTTTTTTTTTTATTGAGGCGTACGTTATTGTTTTTTATTTCTCTTTTTCGCAAAAAGCAATTACATATCGTTTTATAGTATGCTGACATGCAGAGAAATGAATAGAACACGTATTTTTTCACGTAAAACGCGATATCCATCTGATACGAGGTAGTGTACGATATACCTAATGAAATTCTGTACGATATAGCGGCTACCCGGGACGGGCGAATCATATTTTACCAGAAACTTAGCGTTAATAAATAGGGCATTACATTTTGGAATAATTTATTGCCGTCGTATCGTTATTATACACGCGCCGCACCATATTTTAATTAGGATTAACACCGTGGGCCGTGAGTTATGAGGTCTTATGACCGGTATCGTAATAATATTAACATACGGGGATTTCACTTTGCGTACATGTAACGTACAATACGCACGTCCGAATAACGAATGTAGGAACAGCGGGTGGATAAAATCGCGTATAATAATAATAATGATAATAAAAGAAAACGGCTGTACAGTGTCGGTTCGTCGATCGTCTATTCGCCAAACGGCGACGGTCGCAAAGGTACGGTCGAGAGGGATGGAAAAAATTCGTCCGGATTTCTACGGTCGTCTACCTCTTGCCGGGGCTCACGGTCGTAAAACATAATAATAATAATGACATGTACGCTTTGCGCGTTTCCGAGGCACCGGAATAATTTAAAAACCAAACCGTCGGGCCCACCGACCCCTTCGCCGCCTCCATCGAAAGTCTCCGGAACGGCAATCGCGACACCCACCGTATACCTACACTGCACGTCGTTTCTCGAACAATATATGTATGCGATACGAGCGTGAACGTGAACCTCCGAAGTCAACGGCGACGGCACGTTTTCAGCGGGCAAGGCGGACGTGCGTGGGGGTCTCGAAGGGACGGCAATGGGGTAGCGCGGGGCCGGTGCTTTCGGGGGTAGTGGAGCCGCAGGTTAAACACTGGAACAATTAGAAAGCTATCGTCACGGCGAAGGGTCGATGGCGATAGGGAGGTGGTGGTGGCGGCGGCGGCGGCGGGAAGCTGCTAATACCGAAACACTGCTGCGCGCGTATTGTTGTGCACTTTACGTGCGTACGAGACCTGCACCCCGCACATCGGGCCCTGCATCGGTCCGAAATCTTCAACAGGGACGAGGAAGGGGCTTGTGGTGCAGGGCTTCGTAATGGGATCAAAAACGGCTGCGAGCAATTCCGGTTGGCCCGTGGTGCGGAATATTAATATTATGTTCGTTTCCCGTCCGTCGTCGCCGCCGCCGCCGCGCAGTCATCATCGCTGCTCCGTGCAGACGACCACTGTGTGTATACAATATTAATACGACTTCACGTGTGCGAGCGTTATAGGTATTTCGTGATGTCTCGCGCTCCACCCCTCCCCCACTTATCGGAGGGTGGTCCGCGTCGCGAAGTTAATACTCGAAAATATCAACCCGCGCGTGCCGCCGCCAAGACGACGAGGACGCACCCTCCCCTGATAACACTGTTACTCGTATACACGCCTATATTCTACGTCGGCGTGCGTGTACACACATTTACGCACATTTTAAGCGCTTTGTGCACACATACGATACGTACATATACCTGAATATCGTATTTAATCGTGTCCCCAAGGTCCCCGCCGTGCACGTCTCGTCTTCGCGACACGTGCACCGTCTTTTCTCTTCGTGTGTTTTTACGCATGCACACACACACGCACATGCATGCACTCACACTCACTCACGCACACGCACATGTGACATGTATATATGTATTGTTATCCCGGCGTATTATAACGACGTTATTATATGAATCGTCGTGCGCTCGCGTCCGTGCAGAACAAAAGCTATAATGCACCGGCGTCACAGGCCTCAAAGTGGGGTGGTGCGTGGGGGGGGGGGGGTGAGCAGACTCGGTCAACCGACGTATTGCAGCGCTTAAAAAGCGATCTCTTTAAAAAATTCTATCGCCCAAATTAAAAACTGTCGATTTACTACACGGTTCTGATTATAACGCCATTTTTAATGAAATATTTTTTATTTTATAACCGTCAGCCACTGTAACGTCTCGTCGGTGGTCGACCGTGTGCTTGATAGTTACGAGAAATTGTGTTTCAGTATTAAGTATTAATGATTATACATTATGCATTATATTTATATGTGCCGTCTACCTATAATCTATAACCAATAACCTTTTAATGTATTCTGTGCTGTAACTACCAATAGTTATTATAATTCTACGGAATAAGGTACACCGGAAAACGCTCGAAATGATACCTAGGAATCAAAGTCTCGTCTACGGTGTTTTGCCACCTTAAAGCTTAAGCCCTGACATCCGACAAAATAATCCTTCTAAAAACGACCACTGCTAGTTCACATTCGGGTAGTACGAGGTCACAGCCCGGCGAAAATCACGAAATAATTGCATTCTGCGTCTCGGGCGGACCGAGGGTAGGCCAGGGGGAGACAAGACCACCGAGTCGGAAAACATTTTGCCATCTTCTACGCTCCAGTTAAGTCATTTTAATTGCATTTGCACTCATTAGACAACGACCTCGGAGCTAGTCGACGTCGACGACCGACCGACCGCACATCGCGCGACAGACGTGCCCACACGCGCGTCTTCCCTGTTCCAAGTGCCTATATGTATGTAATGTGTATAAATATATATGTAGTCCCAATGTCTCCATTGCGCATGCGTTTTTTTTGTTTAAAATATTTTCGTAGGACAGTTGCTCCCCGTCGTGAGCCATCCGCGACGCATGCGTGATAGAGACTTTGGGGCCAAAACGGCCGACTGATATGCTTCACGGAGCGTGCACACGTGATATAGGCCAAAAGCTTTTGATGGGGGGGAAGAGAGGAATAAAAAATTTTATTTATTTTAATGCGCTGTGAGTATACAGCCAAATCACAAATGGGGGTTTGCTTCAGGGGTTAGGCCCTCTAAACTGCTTATAAATAATAATTGTACATATAAGTGAATGTTTTTTAAAAGATATAGAGGATTGAACCGTAGTTGTAATATCATGTTTCTTGAAAAAAAAAATACAATAGAGATATTTCCATTTACCCCCCGGGCACGACACATGCCCATATATACATACAGCATAGGTCTGTCCGGTGTACATGATCTAAGATTATGCACGAGCAATAAACGTAGACGGCGTGGCACAGTAGCGGACGGTTAGCTCGAGTAAATCGCTACGTGTACGTTTATATGCTTTTCCGCGATTTTTCGTATTTCTCTTGGTTCTCGCGTGCCTAACAAGTAGTATCGCCGCCAGGACAGCAGTATATCATAATGACTAATAACGTACGATTGCGGTAATGACACGTCACGGGCAACGTTTTCATATTATAATGATATATAAATATATATATCGCGATCAACGGCGATAAGTGCCGTATAGGTTGCTCGGCGGTATAAACCTGTTAACCGTAATTTAAAACCGAATTATGACGAGATTATTACTACCAGTGTTGTGTTCATTTGTCGGTAAACACATCGTACCGGCCGCCGTTCAGCCAATTACTATAATTATACGTGTTTGTACAGTCCAGCTGTATAACTGGTCGACGTGAACACACTGTACGACCCTAAATGTGCAAGCTCTAGCGAATCATTATAGCACTTAGTGCCGACGAAATTGCAGGCCAGGTAGAAAAAAAAAAAAAAAACCGGAGCAATGATTAGTATTATATTTGTTTATGGATCAAAAGTGATCGTCTAGCTTTAGGAAATCACTTTCCGGATTGATAGTAAGAACTATTGTACAGCGATCGCAAATTTAATAATACGTTTACGTCAAATGCTTAGCATAATCGGTCCAACAAATCGACCTAGAACTGTTGGTGATAATATCGCGACTCCACGTGTACATTTAATAGTTTATGTTACGCATGACGATTGAAAGAAAGAAAGGGAGACATTTTTTTTTTTTTTTTTCTGAAACTTATTGTTCGTAAAACGTCACAGTTTCTTCGTACGATCCTTGACCCGGCGCATTTCGCCGTGAATACAGATGACAACAAAATGACGAACAATACTGATATTTTTATTGTTTTACGCGCGGAATAAATTGCAAATTTCGTGTCGCACGGACGTCCGTCACGGCGATGACGTAGTTACACCCGCGGTGCGGATGACGTCGCGTTTCGTCGCACGAGTCGCTTCGTCGGAACAACGCGGTATGACAGGTTTTGATAAATCAGGCGCTACGCGGAGGATATTACGCGTTCAACTGTAATAACGTGTATGAAGCGACCTCGCGTTTAATTAAAAATTCGAGATTCACGTCGAACGAGTCTGAAGCATCCGGAAAACTCTGTCGCCGGAATCCACGCGCTCGGCGTGCGGGATAATCGATGATAAGTTCCCGTGTCGGGGAAATCTCCGTCCGGGGGGGGGGGGATGAAGTTTTCAACATGTACCCCCGCAGTGCTGTGCGTACGCGACGGGGTCCGTGCGCTCCACGCGACTGCGGTGCGACACCGTGTGCGTGGAACGTTCATCGCGTTCGGACGGGGTAGCGAACGCGAAACGATGTTAAAAAAATCGCGTGTCTTCGAGTAATTCACAAGTGCAGTAATGCAACATAAGGAAAACAAAAATGAAAAAAAAAAATGCGGTCTTGGATCGTACACGTAACCAAACAGTTGCGCACCACCGCGATTGACGTGATGCATGCGTTCCAAGCGGACGTGCGGTTTGTCCCAGTGCACGCTGCACGGCCTTTAATTATCAACGACTAATTAATTATCGTTTAGCATAACAGCGTAAGAATATTATGTGCGCTCCGGGTTTGATTACGTTCTGAAAACTAGATTCTCCGCAGCAGTTACACCGGGTGTGAAAAGAATTCAAGTTATCGGGCACAACTACCAGTTTGAACCGTGTTTCGCCTTATAAGGACTTCCACAGCAGTTGCTCGTCTCGTTCTCCGTCCACTGCAGGGGACTGACTCCTTAAGAATCTCCCTGTACTCACGACGGTGGAGACGACTCGAAGCGATATATGTATATACGTATTGCGCCACGCGTTCGATATGCTCCGCACTCATTATTCCGTTATTGATTCGCACTTAAAATAAATTGCACATTTATAGAGCTAAAATGTTGAACGAAAGGGGAAAAAATAAACAGCACACATTTCATGTGTCGGTACTGTATACGCGTATAATGTTTATCCGTTCATTTTGATCAATGGCGTTCGATTATAACCGTGGTGTTTCCTCTTCGTGTCTAAACTAAAAAAAAAACAAAAATGACATACAAAAAAGAGGATATTCCACATAAATCCGCCCCTCGCAGAGACGTAAAAGTTACCGCTGAGAGAGAGAAAAAAAAAGGTCTGAGGATAGTTTTAGCCTTTATGCGTTCGCTACATTTCTGGTGGTGGTCATCGGTTTTTATTGCCTTTCCGGCTTCGGGATACTAGAAAACCTATAACGATAACAACTAACGCACCGGCGATGTCGAAATTTATTATTCGTTAGCGGACGAAGAAATACACACGCTCAGTACAACATTTCAAAATATAATGTTGCGTCGAAGCTACGCATCATCCGGTAGCTCTATAACATCGACATACTCGTTATGTGCGTACCTCGCAGTCTGCCCTCCCCCCGTACTACGTTATTATTTTGTGTTCTCATAAACACAGGAAAGTGTTATGACCGCGGTCCAATGAGTGCGATATGCCGACGACTTTGTTTGAATGTACAAAATTTAATCGTGATCATTCAAATAACATCGCTCGTTTAAACTGCAAACGTGCACTCCGAATCTGATCGCAATATTCATCAAATATTTGAATTTGTATCGGGTGACATGATCGCTACCAACCAATCTTCTTTTGGTTCGGGGGCTGACATGGTATGTATCGGAGAGGCACGCTATTAAGTTTTTATTTTAATTACTCTTGACTTTAGGTGCTTCCGCAAGGCTTCTATTGTTCGGGCACACGAGCTCCTCGTGCACTGGAGCCATGTATAAATGCATCGCTGAGTATTTGGACCCGAGACATTTTCACCATGCGATTCACAATATGGTCTTTCGGAGTACCTGCAATAATATTTTATTATACTCGCCATACTGATCGTAGCGGATCGTTGAACCGAGTTCTATCTCTCTTTCGGCTATTATCGGCGAGATTATGCAATGAGGCGGTCCCAATGTTATACTCTATAGCAGCGAAATAACACTGGTGATTATGGTGCGTATCGCAGTTAAGTCGGCCGTGTTTGCCAATCGGCGCTCCGGTTGAGCTGCTCCCGGATGGGTGACCAGTGACCACCCAGGTTCGTATAATTACAAGGCGATAACGTCCTGCCCACGAGACCCCCCCACGACAGTGCCTGCAGTATACGCTAAACTCTTCATAGCCCTATATATATGATACACTTATTACACCGTTACTCCCGACGGCCTGAGCCGAAAACGATAAAATATCCTAATCATACGTGCATATAACTTCCATATTCTATTCCTTCGCGAACACAGATATTATCGTAGACATTTTGTTTCGCTCGGATTCCGCGAACCGCGATTGCATAAGCCGTCGGTCCGGAGATGAGTAAATAATTGCACAACTTTGATCCGAACCCACTGTATTCCGTAAACTTTCCGGGAATAAGCTGTATGGTAATGCTCCCGAAACGCAACATTCAAATAAAACTATACACTAGCTGCGCGCTACATCATTACGTATACTCCCTGCGCGCGCAATACTTTGTACCAGTCGTCCAACAACATAACGGTATACAGTGTTCGCAAAAGTTTTTAGTTAAATTTCCGGTTTACCATTACGCCTAGCGCACTATACCGACGCGGTATTATAAACCATGCACTTTTATTCGATGAAAACAATCCTTTGAAGCCATATACTCATACGTATATATATACGTTTTAATAACGATATCGTTATTGTTATTACGCCTGTTATCGTAATGGAAACTGTGAAAAATGAATTTCATACGTTTCGCCCTTGAACACGTTTTCAGTTTATTATTAATATCGATGGCTTGAAATTAATTTAATTTTCTGTTGCCCCAGTTATTTATAGTTAACGCGAAAACAATAACAGTTTTACAAAAAGTACCGTTACATTCGATCGTTTCGGCGGGCGAAGAAAGGATTATATCTATTGGTCAATGATATGTCTGCACTGTTTGTTGCTAGTTAGTTAAGTACGTTATTACTTTTCGGCTACAAGGAGGTGTAACCCAAAAGTTTCATATAGTTCCTTTAATAGGTCAGAAATTGTATAAGCAGATGCTACGAAGTGTAGCCATTGTAGATATATTTTCTATACAGTTTTTAAGAAAATTGAAAATAAGAAAATTGCGGAATCTGTTTAGGTTGTGTTGCTGAAATGCTGGAAATTACTATTCGAGCAACTTGAATTCTTTGGAAAAATATTTACTCGCACTTTATTTCGTCAAATGATTGTAAATTCTTATATCGTACATTTTATCATTTTATTAAAAATTGTACCAACCAACTTTGCGTCGGTCAGAATATATTTTAAAGAATTACCATAGAATGAATAATAATATATTAAACTAATTTCCATACACCCTATGTAGTGTTACTAGTTATAGTACTAGAGTCTTTGCACTGACCAACTTAGGATTTAATTTTTCGCACCCTGTTTGTTATTAAAGGAGCACTTTGATATCGAATCTCTCGTGTATAATGATTATATTTTAGTTTTTCAATATTTTCGCATAAGACATTGCTTTTTTTTTCTTAAATAAACGTCAACGGATAAAAGTTTACTTTAAATGGTTTTCATCGAGTTGTCGACGTAATAAAAAGCGATTTGTAACACTATATTCGGACGGACAGATATCGAGAAGTTTGCAACATTTATACAGTAGGATCGAAAACATTTTAAAAATGCCTAGAGTAATATGCCGTCAAACTTCATGGTCTTTTGGGATATAGTCGGCCAGAAAACTTTTCGCCTCGGTCTATTTATTATTATTATTATTCGAAAACGTTTTATTCGCATAACATACGTACACGCCTACATAATAATGTAAACTGTTTAAGCGTAAATGTCCAACAATATGCTATATTTTCACGGCAATCTTGATTCGTTCGACTCACAATACCCTAATTTTACGAAGAACATACGTATGAATTGCGTTCGATTTTAACATTGAACAGTTTAGAATTTTGACTAGTCCAAAACTAGAGTGTTTGAAAGAATTTGAATTTCGGTTCATCGTGTTTCGCATGTAATCGATTTTAAAATGTATTAATCATACTATTTTTGCATATTTGCCAAGTAACGGTAAAGTGTTTGCGTGTGGATATTTCGCTTTTCTATCTAATGAAACCGCCATTTTTCGTCCGACCAAAACGTTTGAAAAATATCCACTCATTTAACTATATACTTTATTGCGGTTCGTTTAATCAATCAAAAACGCGTGTTTGAACCCCCTAAATCGTGTTATTGATTAACGAGGTAGTGCTTAGCTAATCACTTAATTTGTGTTTAAATTAATAACGCAGCGCTGACGCGTAATCGTCGGGTTTTTTAAATATTTTATTTAAAACGTAAATCGTTCGTGAACTGCAATGTTAAGGCGAAAGTTGAAAAAAAAAGTTAAACTTAAAATACGAGTATATCACTTGATCAACGGCAGGCCCATTATCATAAAGAATTAATTGTTTTTCAATTCATTAGGTACCGAAGAGTACTGGCATAATTATTTCCGGTGAGGTTGTGTGTGTGTGTGTGTGTGTGTTCATCTTGATAAATCGTTTGGAGTCAAAAAGTTTACAGAACTCTGAATAATATGGTTATAAATCCACCGAGTGGATATATATATATGCATATGAGGCTGTTTAAATTGCGTTAATTACCTATCTCGTCGTGCATAAAGTATAACGAGTCTTCTCCGTTCATTAATCATACAGAAGAACTTAAAACGTCGTCGCGGGCGTGAAAATATTTACGCATATGCGTTATAATATGCGTAATACGATATTTTAACAATGGACGAGTACGATGTCTATTGTGTAGTACAAGTTGGAAAATTATGTTCTCGGACCCGACGATGGAAATTACTTGTTCCGAATACTATAGTCGTACACACATACGATTGTATGGTGCTAAAGTCGTACTATATACGCGTAACGTCGTGTTTTAAGTGGCTGGGGTAAAAAAACAAAACGAGAAAACCGTCTGTGTACGCACAGTGCAGTAGCGGAAAACGTGCATGGTTGTTCGTGTTCCAACATTATCAACATCCCGGTGATGAGTATAGCACGCGCAGTGCTCTTCGCGAAAACAATAATATGTGTTTATTGACTGATTGGTTATTACCAGGGCTCGTGAGTTCATGCTCTAAAAAATTCCTAAATAAGTATGAACTTAATGCACTGAAAGCTGGGAAAATATATGCATTGAAATATGCCTTTAAAGGTTCAGAAATATGCATTTATATGCACTAAAAATCTAAAAATATGTATCAAAAATATGTAGATTAAAAAATAAAAATACTTTAAGTAAATTTTGGAATAACAAAAAAATGTCCATTCATATCATAATGCGGGCTACGTACGTACGTTAATATATATTAATAATACGTACGTTTGTACTCGCTTCATCTGCTCTATACGTTTTATTTTTAATAATTTGATGTTGCGAAAACTCTCATATATTTTATACTGTGTAAAAATATAAATTATTGCATTTTGATCAAATTTCGGTAAAAATATGCACAATAAAATAGAAAAATGCATAAATATGCCAAATAGTTAAAAAACCTCTAAATATGCAAAAATATGCAACATACAATTTCACATAATTGACCACAGTACCTTGAAATGGATTTCTATGTCACCTAGCATTAAATACGACACCAGATTGATATGCAAATGCATGAACTCACGAGCCCTGGTTATTACGTACACAATATCGTTGTGCTCAATCGAATTTTGGACATTTGTGGTGGGCTTATCATGATTGCGTTTTCAATTGAACCGTCAACGATAGTATTTCAGACTACGAAGTGTCCGTGCTAGTGTACCGTTTCAGCTTATATTTTAAGAACCTCGATGTCGCGAACAGCACGGAACTGATGGGAACAAATCGGAAAACATAATAATAACGCACGTATATCCTGTGCGTGAAAAGTCGAAAACCGAAATGTCAATAAGTTTATAATCTCCAAAATGCTACGTAAGTACTACGTTGTGTACTGTGCAAGGCAGTTTTAAAGAATTTTGGGAAAACAAAAAAAAAAAAAACATCCAATTAAAAAATAAAATGTGAAAAATAAATACGTGGTAATTTAAGAAACTGTTATATTACAATTATTATTTATAAGCCGAGATTGTTTACAAATTACTATGAGAAATTTAAATTTCAAAATTTGAATGTAGGAAATAAGTAAGCAATTACAATATGTAAGAGTAAAAGTTTAAAAAATCAGCTACACTTCGTGAAATAATAGCCCTTGTTGCTGCCCCCCCCCACACTACATAAGGCCCTGGTACTGCGTTGTACTAAGCGGACATCATCATAGTGCACAATAATGAACGGATTGACTATATGCGCCTATCGGATACGTGGAAAAGAAGTGAAAATTTCGTTTTCAATGCGCGCGTTTACGTCAAAAGCTTTGCACCCGTATGATGTACACGCGCCACAGGTACTATGCGACTATATTAATCGCACAGTAATTCGATGTGAGAACAATGGAAAGGCCGGCAGCGGTTCATCTGCGGTAGAAACGTTCAGAATGCGATTTCGTGAGGCGGATGAAATCGAAAAAATTACGTAGGTATTATTTAAAACGAGATTGGTACACTGTATTGTGTAAGAAATGTGTAAAAGTGAAAATAACCTTACGCGCGCAAGTGAATTTCGATTTATGATATTAGAAATGTACAGCGCGGCACGAGTCTCGGCGTGCCGACCTTCAAAAAAATTATTTCCAACTTCTCAGGGTTGATGTATCGGACGCACAGCCTTGAAGACACACGTAGCGGGTAAGCGAAACACACACACACACACACACACACACACACACTCGTCGACACCCATGTCGTGTACACGTGTAAGTGCTGTTACCGATGCCGTACGATCAGCAGTCGGTGATGCACGCAAAAGTACGGAAAACTTTAAAAATGCTTTCATTTATGCCCTAAAAACGTATCGTATGCTCTGAAAATATGTATAAATTATTTAGCTTGCTCTTAAAAATATTTTATTTTTTCATTAAATACAAAAATGCTTAAATCAAATGAATATGTATTTATTTTGATTTCTTTATCTCTCTTTAAAAAAAAAAAAATCAACTACAAAAGCACATTACTGTGTTTATGATTTAATAATTAATTAACTATCATTTTTATTATTCATTTTACATTTTAATCAATTTTTTTTCCAGTTTCTAGAAAATTCATATTAAATATTTAATAATACGAGCGAAAATGTATTTAAAATACATTTGTAGAAAAAAAACCGCTAAATATGCAAAATTTGAGAAATAAAAAATTATAAATTCCTATATATAATAGTAAATTCCTAGTGTGATGAATCAAATATCTACACTACTTTTAAAAACACAAAATTGATGGTATTTCACTGTTATTATTATAGTTGGATCTTAAAAAAAAAAAACAAGGGGCGCTGAATCTGAACTTAGGGCTTAATATCTGCCTAACAAATCTGCCTAATACCCTTTTTCACCCCACCTCATAGTTACGCCACCGTGTATAATACGCAATATTATCATAAGTTCGACGAGGGCAATTTCGTCTGGAGTAATGTATAAACGCGGTACGGACGCTTTGCAATCGAACAGTTTTAGAGTTGTCTAAAGGGGATAAAAATCAAAACGAAAACTGGAGCACGTCTGGCGCATTTTTTGTCATGTTTATATACATATGTACTACACTATTTTCTTCCGCTTGATCCGTTTCAATTTGTTAGCGTATCCACACTGTACGTGTATTCATATTGGATTGATTTACAAAAGTGCATTTAACGTGTAGCGTAATATTATTACTAAACCTACTACTTATTATGCATATCGAGTTTTCAGTACATTTTTATATTTTTATTTTTTCCCCGGTGTTTGACGAAATCGTTTTATATGTAGACGTCACGTCTGTCTGCAATCAACTTATAGACGACCGATGTCGCATTATCTAAATGTTATTCGTATTCTCGCGGCGCTATATACATATAGATCGATTATTGTGTATACTACATTAAGTATAAAATACATAATTTGACCGATCGTGTATCTCCGACGAGGTTAAAATCGTATATTGTCGTGTATCAATTAGGTCAATTTCTTTTGATTGAAATAAACATACAAGCCTTTCAAGTGTTTTAAACTTGGATATTTCGATCAACTAATTATATATGGTTTCCCAGCATGAATGAAACTCATCAAAGTATAATATTATTGTAAAAGAGTAACCCCCCGGTTCGTCAACAATATCGCCTTTTAACAATAATTCTATTCTATTGTTTTAATCCAAAAATGAAGTCGTTGGAGGGGAGATGCGTAAAAAGGAGTTTGGCTTAATACTGGCATATCGTTTTGGACTTAATTTATTTCGTCTAAACACTATTGATTTATTATGAGAACAGCCGAAACCGTTTTAACGATATCGTCTGGATGTATTGCTATTGAAAATAACGTTGCGAACTGTCGAAATCTGGGTATTATTTTTATTGGATTATAATCTTAGTCGTAAATCACTGGAAACATATAAACTTGTCTAAACTTTATGGTGTGTTGTTTTTACAAATGTCAGAAACTCGTGTATGTAGTCCAAATAAGTTCAATTTGTTGAGTTTAGTTTTCGTATTGAAATCACGAACTCTTTTAGATGTATTACAAGTAATTTATTATATTATTTCAACGGGTGAATTATATTCGGGCCAAATGTGTGATATTATATTGTATACGTGAGGCACGAAAAAATGATTTCGATTTTAATATAGCAGCAAAGTCGATTTTTAAACGCACGTTAAAATAATATCGAATGACGAAGGGTGTTTTTCAAAATTACAATTCGCGCTATTTGCTATTTATCTTATGTATCGTTGCGTTCTTGTCCGGGAAGAATTCAATTGGAATCGTATGTGATTTATTAGAAAAAGCTAGTTTGACAAATCCGCACATAAAACTTTTAACTCTCACGATAAAAAATTGTCAATATTCAGGCGGGAATTTGATTCAAAAGGAAACAAAGAAAAATTGTTTTCGCTGTGTGAGAGGGGGGAGGGGGGGTGTTGGAATGGAAGGAAATCTCTCGTATATTACACTGCGAATGTATTTTACGAATTACTCACATTTGTTATATAAGCACGAGAGCACGTTATCACTTCCAAGCGTATAATATTAAATGGATGGCAATTATTGGCAGCAGTTGTATTATATTGTCTCAAATCGCGCGATAAGATATCAATTTTTTCTCTCAGTTTTTTAATCTTCCGAATTGTTTCGTATTCGTCATTATGTTTTGGCCAACGTCTCTTTCACTCCGGCGCGCTCGAGACAAATGGACCTCGACCCCATCGCGCGTTCACGACCCGAGACTCTCGTAAAACAAACACACCAATATCGTATTCCAAAAATAATAGACACAATCTAATTTCGAAACACGAACATTTTTGGCATTGCTTTCCCGCATGTTTACGTATATATTGCTATTAAATCAGTAGTCAGGCGCGCGCTCTCCCCCGCTCGCCCCGTCAGTTACTATCTCTACGGATGTTTGTTTCCCCTACCCCATCCACCGGTTTTCCTTTTCCTTCCCGCCCCTCCCGGTCCGCTCGTACGTGATATCGAAACGTCATCATTAAATCAGTGACACCTAAAACTATAAATAATTTATTCTGGACGACCGCCAGACAACGGATATCTGACGACGCCTATTTTCAGACGTTGCCCTTAATCATAATAATATACGGTTTGTCCACCGCCGCCACCGGTTTATCAAACCGTAATTAGTTTTGGAAATTCGCGCGGGGGGAGGGAAAAAATCCGAGGAAAGTATCGCCAACACGTTGTCTTGTTCGCGACAACTCGGCTGCCCGAAACCGTTCGTACACAACCGATACGTGCCCGCCACCCGTCATCGGCAGCCGGCGAGTTTAGGTGCGTGCACAAGAGTACAGCCGTTATGACGTTTAATTAGAAGCGATCTGTATGCGCCCTCGTCCTCTGTCGTCTCCGTAGATTTCCGCGGGAATACTTTTCGACGGCGTCCACGCACACGTGACATTATTGTTCCAAATAAATTCGGTAACGCGGTTTTTCGCTACAGTTCCGTACGGTTTTGAAAATTGCATTCCATCGCGGCTGACTAAAACTCTGGCGAAGAACGTAATGAATGTTTCAGGCGCGCGCCGGTGCGCGATGTGAACGTGATAAAAGTATATTGTTATGCGTTCGCAATCCCGCAGGAACGAATCTGGATTTTAATCTAATATTGTCTTTAAATTCTGACCACGTGCGTCTTTCATTGGGCACTGTACACATTATGACGTACGCGCACGCGTAGCTCGGCGCGAGTAAGAATCGACGAGCGAAGTCTGTACACGAGTAAGCAAAACCGGTCGAGTTATTCGAGAACGCATTAGTAACAGTCCTACCTACCCCACGATCTCTATCATCCGTTTCCTTCGCAATAGCATAAAGTAATGCACTTCAAACTTTTTTCGCTCCTCGCGTATTTCTATTCAACAGTGGTTTCTAGAAAAAAATCCATTAAATAGAAATTACATTAACAGAAGAACGATCGTTTTCTCTGTAAAACACTCGTGTTCATTATGTCCGAAACTAATGCAAAATATATAGTGTTATGTAATTATGTGTTAAATAAAGGACGCATTAAATACTAATAATATAGGTCAGATCCAACATTTGAATAATGTTAAATATTATTTTTTAAGACACGTGTCATTTGAGTTTGGATAAACGTTTCGGTTGTTAGCTTAGGAATATAGCTCGTTTTGCATTCTTTGTCCAAGTCAATCTGAAAATCCAATGATACATTATAATTTTTTCATAAATTATTAAATAATATAATAAGTTGTCCTGAAATACTGGAGAAGGTAAGCTGGGGTGTTCCCACCATTAACGCTCGTTCCATGAATATACTTTTTATGTATCATTTCACTTTCAATTTTACTGTTTTAATGAGCCTCTAAGTCGTACGTTAAAAGAATTCAAAAGTGTTGCTTTAGACTTAAATTTTGAAAACGAATTGAAACTTCACTGTTTATGTCTAGGTTTCGGATAAATAATTGCTACCTATGTAAAATGTAAATTTAATATTCTATCAATGTTCTATAATATTCCATAATTACTGTTCATTTTCGATGTCTTGTATAGTATAATAAATTTATGTACATTCTTTGCCCGAATGGGCGTTAATAAATTAATAATAATTATAATAATCATTATTATTGTACAGTGATACATTTTATTAATAAGTAAAATAAAAGCATTATGTTAGTAGACACATTATGATGTGTACACATTTATGTATGATATATCATTTAAATTGTATTTATTATTTTTTTTTAACGAAGAACCTTCTTATACCCTGTAAAACTAGTTTTGTACTACTTAACTACTGTAGGTATTAAAATGTTTGAAATTACTTAAAAATGAAAGATGTCAACTCGCATATTATTTTGGTAGGTATGCTGAAATAATGTCGAAAGCAGTTTTGTAAGAACCGAAATTGTATTTTGCCATACTTTTGAAAGCTCCTAAGCGCGAATATACTTACCTATATAATATTAAATAATAATTTCATGTTCTTTTAATAAGAGATTCGTTAAATTTGATCTTCTGTGCTTTGATAATTATGTGGGCGCATAAAAAATGATTTTAACGGGATTCCACCGAGAATTGAAAGGAGTGGATTACTCCCGGAATTGTCTAAAAATTACTTTAGTTTGTATACGAGTCTCGCAAAACTGTCGAACACGATCGAGTTATCGCCAGCCAAGGAACGTTCATATCTCTGCGTATATCGCCGGTGTACCAACGTGTACGAAGGTGGTATTAATTTTATTTTTTTCACGAGTAACACGATTTTTCCTATACACTCACTGATCGGCCGTGTTCTACACGTTTTAAATTAAACGTCGCGCCGCACAAGACTAATATAATTAATCGTTGTGTCAGTCAGTGGGTAGGTATAATAGCAACAAAACGTATCATGCCGCACTGCAACAATACACCTTTTAATGAACTAAATAACATTGTTAGAATCCATTTTAGTTAAATATCTCCCACTGATTGCGCTGAATAAGTCTAGGGAGGGACACAGGTAGAGAAACAGACGGTCGACAAATTACAAAAATTAATCTTCTTCTACCCTAGGTAGCTAGATCTTAATAGAATACACGGACCGTAATATTGTTGTACTTTTACGTTACAACAAAATTAATCACTTTCGCTAAAATTACTAATGTGCATTCTATTCGGTGTTTTTTTTTTTCATAATTCTCGAAAAAAAGAAATGTTCGTGATAGCACGTTTGGTGAGCTTTAATCGCAGAGCATAATTCGATAATGCGATACGTACTCTAACGCGCTTCTGTTTCACAAATACGTTTATCGTAATGTTCGGGATTAAAGTTTTGCAATTTCAATTATTAAATTATGCATATTTATTTCCAACGGCCGAAATGAAATTGAAACGTATACGTATACGTCATCATGTGCGCGTACGCAATTTTAAAATGTTCGCGAGTTTAATTAAATCCCTCCGCTGCACGCGTGTACCCACGTATAATATACGTATTACCGTTTGGCCCGGCGCGTCACGAATTTCGTACGCATACATATACTCCCATTCGGCGAGTGACTTATTTGTATTCAATCTGTTACCTGTTCGATGTTTCTCGTGCATTGTATTATGTACACCACGCTATGTGGTACACGATATCATTATAATGCACACATCGCGCCTCACTCGCAGTATCAACATATTGTACGCAACACGTGAGCGTGCGCCTGCATCGAAAGACCTCAGCGCCTCCGTTTCCCGGTCCGCAATCGGCCAATACCCGGCATTTGGCATTTCCGACCGTAATAATATTCACGACCCAAATCAGACGTCCCGACAGCCGACTGCACCTGTACCGTTACGTATTCCACGTGACGTCACGGGCTCGTGTTGTTTTCACGGATCACACCGCAATTGTAACCGGCTAAGTAAGACCAGCAAACACCGGACCGCGGTTTCGCGTCACCCCGCAAGAGTACACATTATCCCTCTCGGAACTCGGAAACCGGCAAATGTGTACGATTCGAATGTCGCACCGTTGATGGCGTACATATGTTCTCTGAATCGTGAAAGAACAAAAACGCATCAGATAAAAAGCCCAAAAATCGGGGATTATAAGAATGGAAACGCTTTCAACGCGTAATATTCCTGTACGGTTAAAAAGTTTGCACATAAAACCGTCGTGTTGCGTGAACGAGCGACTCCCCGGGCCTTCATACGAATCTTCTCAGACAGGCTCGGTACTTTTTAGTGAAATATAATGAAAAAAACAAATTACATCCATTTGGATTGCAAACCGCGGCGAGACGTTCAAAAGAACCCAAGTGCTAAGGTTCGGTTTTCGCATTTCTATCGCGATAATGAACTGCTTTTGTTTCAATTTTTTTTTTAATGCTAATGCCCCGGGAAGTTTGGTTTTATTCGTTTCACGCACCCGCGACATTTGATAATATCGTGCGGACCAAGTACGTACTATAATAATAACAATTTATCGTCGTACGCAGAGTTGAATATTGCGACGAGGCCGCCGTCGCCGCAGACTGAAGTATAAATAGCATAGCGTAGAAACCCTCAGACGGCGTAAAAACGCATAAAGCGCGCGAAATCGCGTTTGTCGCGCGCTTCCGAAGGGGGAGGAGTTGCGCTGCAAGTCGGCGTTTCCCTCTCCGGGGCAATAAAATAATGACAGTGGCCGCGCAGACAAAGGTCATCGGCGCCGTCGCCCGACGATTTCGCGGGGCAGCCGACGGTCCGTGCACTATGTATGGGATTGGATTTTTTTCTATGTCGTTTCCATTTATTTTTATTCTTACGCACGTCGTTTCGTGACAAATGCCGCACAAGCCGACCCGCGTTGTACAGGTCGCGCGCGCTTCATTCGCCCGTTTATTCCTCCGCAACAGCCGCACTTTTTCTTCCAAGCCGTCGCGCACAAACCATCTGCGCGCGCTGCACCGTTGCGATTTGCTGTTGCGGGGGGAGGGGGAAAAAAAATATGAAAAAATGTGAAAAACTACTGGAAACCCCGTTCGGTGAGCCATAACGCTCGCTTTACGCGCGGCAACGGGGTCGCATCGGTAGCAGAGTCAGTGCGGTTCGGGGGTGTATAGTATACTGCGGGAGTCGACGGGTAGTGCGGCGGCGGCGTTTGTATATATAATATGTACGTACGAGCAAAAACGATAACTGGTCAAATTTATACTTATTGGGTTGGCATTAGAATATCGAAAACGGGGGTTAAAAAAAGAAAAAAGCGCTCATAAATATTATATATATGGATACGTATACGCGAGGAGAAATGTTTTCTTATTTCGCGCACAGACACACACACATGTACACATATAAATATAAATAAAATACACACGTATATACTCGTATACGCTCGTCGTAAAGTTGTAAAGTCTCGCGTTTTATATTATTTTCGAACGCACCTTGTTTCCCATGCAACGTCGACCGATCGCGATCGTTTTTTTCTTTTCCGTACATAAATACAATATATACGTATACGCGTGTACACCAGTTACAGAATGAAGAGTTTGTATTTTTATATCAGCCGAATCGCCCGTTTTGCGGTGTGCATTTCGTCGATTCCGCTGCAGCACGCGTGTACTATCGTAAAAACATGTGGAATAACTCGAGTGGATAAACGTTTGCCGTACGAGTCACGTTTAACTCGAAGCGGTATCCGACGTCGCGTCCGTTTTAAAAATAAATGCGTTAGCTCGTGCGGAATCGTTATGACATGTTATCATGTACGCGCGTATGGTAAAAACTCAATTGTTATTATTATTATTACTATTAACGGTCGTCGTTTAAAACATATGAAATGCGTACGCGCGCATTATAAACTCAGATAGTATAGGTACGCTACATAATACAGGTTATGTAATTACTTGATGTGACCGATTTCCTAATCGTTATTATATAACTGGGAACTATGAAATTTCAATCGAAATCTATTTCGTTTTCAGAAAATATCCGCGGGACGTTTACGTAATATTCTTATATCACGCGGAACAACACGTATTGTTAAGATTAACATATTATTATAGTTTAATCTATCGTAAAAAATAATTAATAAAATCTGGCTATGATCAGTTTTCCATTTGGTTTTACTTTCAAACACGCGTAAAGCGGTATACGGACACGTTTTAAGTATTTACGTGCGATGCGTTCAATTTATTTGCGAAGATGTATGATCAAGATTAATTTTGATCACGTATAAAAATATTTTCTGAACTACCTAATCGCATTCCAAACGTTCGCTATAGCCGAAGTGATGACATTTGTAAATCTTTGAATTTTAAAATTACACGGTACGACGGTGGTGTTATCTTTTAAATTGTAAATTAGAAGGAAAAAAATCCTTAAGCTCTTGCTTGCAAGCGGAAAAATCTTTGTCGCTCACGAATATTTTTGTAATATTGTGGCATTTGACATTTCTCCTCACTCGAACAGATCAGTCACTATAAAATATGTCGTCTGATGTGGTACGTTTTCATTTATTCACTTTTTATTTTTATTTTTTTGTAACACCGAGGAATGACGAGATGAGGGTCCTAAACATCGCGACAAACCCGCGCGTGGCGTGTAGTAGTTGGCAGGCGTTTTCCTTTTGCTCCGGGGAAAAAAAATAAAAAATAAAAAACACTAGGCTGCGATGAGCACTTCCGGTATACGCGCAGCCGACGCTTCGTCGAAACTCGCACAGTCACCCGTCGGATGATGACGATAATAATAATATAACATACGAAACTGGGGGAGGTGTGCAAATAACGCGAAGAGACAGAGAGAACGGGAGAGAGGATATTCGCAGGGAAAGGAGGGGGTGATGAAGGAGAGAGTGCTGTCGTTTAATGGGAGATAGATAGATGGATAGCGAGAGTGAGAGAGGGAGGGGCTTGTGAGAGCCGATGCGGGATAGAAGAAACCGCGGTAGGGGGAGGGGAAGGAAGAGAGCGGGTGAGATCGACTGGCAGTGTGTGGCAGAGGGATCATCAATCGCGTCGGTTTTAATGACGTCACTATCGCGGGTTAGTGTAGGACTAGGACGACATGCGTGTATATATAATATCGTACACATATTATTAGTTATTACACAACTGCGGTGGCGGGCCCGACCGCGCGACGTTTAGAAATAAAACTGTAACACAAACGAGCGCGTACGATAAAAATATAAATACTTGTGTACAGGCCGTTTGCAAGTGTGTGTGTGTGTGTGTGCGTGCATTTTAGCATAGGGCCTCGCCGCTCATACGCGTCTGATACGCAATGGCGTATTTTCATTATTTTCACCGGGGAGGGGGGGGGCAGGAGATCCGTCATACTTGACCTTAATAAAAAAAAAAATAAAATAAGCTTGCAATGAAACATTGATCGCTGAATCTGACACGTACGTAGTGAAATAATATTATAAATCTCGAAATAAAGTCGATCGGTGTCACGGTGTTTTATAATGCGATGCATTCGAACGCGTATAATATTCGTACGGCGCGGCATGACGACAATCGAAATAACAATAATTATACTTTCAAACGCCGTGAGTATTACGCGAGGGAGTTTGTGATTTGTATCAAAATCAAGATGCTTATGTAATTCGCACCTCCACAGGTAGTCAAAAACATGAATTTTAGTTTGCACCATAAAATAGTTATACGTAATAAAAATTAGTATCGATTATCGAATATTCGATTGTTCCGTCGACGATAGTAATATTCAGGATCTAACGTATAACATTTAATGTGGTTAAATGTAAGTATTTTTTTGATTAAATTTTTGCCAAAAACAATAACTAGTATTATTATAATGTGTTACTTGAATTTAAAAAAATAAACGATTTTAATTTTGGTGCAAACTTCAAACGCGTTTGAAACACATAGGCGAAAATTACACATGTTGATTATATTTTGGGTCAACTTTGGTGCAGATTAATTCGGCAGCCACCGAGTGAACAGCCGAGCTTCACCTTATGTTATTATTAAACACAAAGGGGAACGTGTATACTGTATATAATGGTATTTGAACCGCCAATAATTCGGTCCGATTCGCAGTTGATGTATAAAATATTTACGCTGGTATGAATATTTGAAATGAGCTCAGCTATTTCGTTCGGCGGATACCCCGTATGATCACACGTTTCGTCCGGATGGATTTAAAAACATAATAATACATCTCTAAGGCTAACCAGAGCTCCGTAGGGTTTTGCGGAAAATAACAATAAATAATCCAACAAGTACATATTCCGTACGGAAACTTCACCCTCCACGTATGTACGTACCCATAGATGATCATCGCCCAGGTGGGCGTATCTGTTTTGTCGGATTTCGTTATTTCGGGTGTTGCCCGTCCACGGTGTTACGTGTGAAAAAATATTAATTAAACCGTTCCGGCGCCGAATGATAAAAAATATGCTTCGTCGCCAGACGCGCACGGTACTAGTAGTAATAATAATAATAATAATAATAATAATAATAATAATAATAATAATAATACAAATAATAGTTGTTATAATGATAATAATACGTTATAATATCACGCGTGTCGCCTGTATAAAAATTGTATACGAAGGAAATTCGCGTCTCTGTGCACGTCGCCGATGGTTTGTAATAGAACGAGTGTAACGACAAACGGTAGGTACCCGTATAGCGTTATTATTATTACGGAGGATAATGTTCGCGAACGAAAACACCTCAATGTATTTATATATCGCATCGTATTTTACGACGTACTGTATACTTTTGCATTTTTTTTTTTTTTTAATGGAATTTTAACCGCGGCGTTATTGATTTCGAACCGGTCGTATTATAGCTAATATATCGTTCACGGTGCGCGAGGTGAAAAATAAATAATAACGGATAATAGTACGATAATAAATTATCTATTATCGTTTTTATTGTAACGTATTTTTTTATTCATATGAATATATATTACGCTACGCTTATGGGTAACGTTGGTCTTTCCGAATCCGAGCATGTCGATACATGTTTTAAGTAAAACACTGAAATAAAAAAAAACAAAGTTATAGGCTCGTTACGAAAAATGTCAGAAAGGAACGTCAAAAAGGTGCATTGAAACCGAATATGCCATTTTTGTTATTTACATAAAACGCGATTACCGGTGTGCGTAAACGTTCTAATACTCGATGATCAAAAGCATCGAAAACACATAAAATAAGCGATTCGGAAAAATCGCAGTAGTGTTGGAAAAAAAAGATTTCTATCTGAAAAAGTAATTTAAAAATACACAGACATTTTCGAAAATAATATCTATGTATTTTCACATAACACACAGTTTTTGACGTTTTTATTTAGGTCTGTCCTTGTTTATTTTTTTTTTTTTTTTAATGTTTGCCACCGATGCCAAAAAGCACTATAATGATAAAATAAATTTAAATTACACGATATAATGGAATAGTCAAGAATTTATTACGATGCTAATTATTTTCGTAGAACATTTCTCGTTTTAATTCGTTTAAAATCTAGGCTACCGCATACTTCTGTTCCATGGAAAAAAAAGGAAAGGTTACGCCATTATGTGTATAGGTACCACAAGAATAATTCCAGTTATTGGGGGTGTTTGATGAGAAGCATGGACGAATTTTGTTTTGCTGGACCACCTTGTTCGTGACACATATAGTGTATAATGTGCAATTTTATTTTATAACATCCATTGTTATCAAACTGCTATAACGTTCATAATTTATGTGTAGGTACAACGCGCGTAACCGACGATGACCTTCTTCACGACTATTTAGATTTCATTAGTCTTTCGCGAGCATATTTTGTCGTCTGTCCCTTTAGAATTTGTGCTTTCCGCCCCGCAACCGCCACCCGGCACCTGGTGCACGCGCGGAGCTCAAAATTATGGAATCAAAAAAAAAAAAACAAATGACAATAAAACGCTAAAACCCAGAAAACCCGTGGGTTGTAAAAATAATGCACACGCAAAAAAGCAATTCATTGTTTGTCCTTTTTTTGCTGCCCGGCTAAAATGTTAATTTGAAACGGGGTTTCCGGGTGTTGAGAATTATGTACAAATGTCTGACGAGTTAACCGCAATAAACATTTATTAAAACTTTTATTAAAAATTATCGCGAACAAATCGTATTACCTTAATTCGGTTTCGAGTTGTATCAGCGTTTATTTTTATTTTTTAATTTACGCATTGCTTGCGCAAGACCACTATAGCCATTGATGAAAAATGCTAATTAATTGTTTTCGTAAAAAAATGTGGATTATAATGGATTTAAAGTTTGTCGTGCTTTCTGTTATTTTCCGCAACATATTTTCTCAGCCCACAACCGCCGTACGTTAATAATAAGGGACCACCGCGTTGCAGTTGGTGACTAATTATATCGCAGTTACAACACGACAGCATATAACATTGAGCTGGGTAGGGTTCGGAGTAAAAATATTTCACAAGATTGAAAACCAAGGGCACTATTAATGCTTTATCGTTTCCCATCAGTGTTGGATAAAGGTCAATACCTTGCCTTGAGTCGTACAGAATGATAAACGTAGTACATAATATGGCGTTCGGGCACCACGAACAAAACGACTAGAAAATCGATATAATTTGAACGCGCGTATAAAAACTCGGTATATAATACATGTCTCATCTGTACAGGCGATGAAAGTCTTATGTGATGAAAAAGAAAATTGTTTTCGCACCGGACTTAGACTGGGGTATAAAATACCAGTTGAAAGTTTCTAAATTGTTAAATTATTCACGATTCGCGCGTCATTTTGTTCGATGTAGCTTTTCATTAACCGTACGAATTAAATTAGGCTTTTGGAAATTCATCGTCAGCGTCGAGGAGGATTCGCGCAAGAGTTTCGTACATTTTCGCGAAACGGGCCCGATGCCTGCGAACACCGTATGGTACAACACTGCAGGGTGGTATAGCGGTAATAAATAAATGGACGAGAAGCAGAGACGAATGTATAGAAAACGAAAAATAAATAAATAAAAAGAAACTTCCGTGACAGGATAGCACCGAAAGCGATTTCCTGTTGTCGGATATCGTAATTGAAATTCGTAGCTCCATCAAATCGAGTATCTGAAATAACTTTATGACTTTTATACGCGAAAACTTATTCATCGGTTAACATCGCTTCACTATACGGGACATGATGATGACACCGTAGCGCATCGGACGGTGTTGTTGTTTTGCTGGTTGTTATGGTATACAAAAAAAAACATATTTTCCACCGAGTGCATGCACTAAATATTATCTCTCTGTTAATACCGAGACGTAAATTAATTGAAACCAAGACTTAATTATACAACACACTGTGCATTATATAGTGTATACGCTTGTACTACAGAAGGCAGAGAATACCTCAATTCACTTAATAGTAATAATAATAATAATATATAACACGTCCCATCGAGCACGTGGTAAATACAATTAAGCCACTACAAAGGACAACCCCATTAGGTGCGCCATTGTCCTGCCTATAGCCCGTCGGACACAGTATACACAGTAATGTACGCCGCGTGGCACTGCTGTAGCGGAAGAGGCGACCGATAAGCTTTTAGAATTTCGATGTTAGAGCACATAACATGCGTCTTTGGATTCGTTTTACCACGAGAACACACGTTGAAAAAACACCAGCTAAAGTTTTGGGAAATCTTATCAAACCAATATTTCACTTAGAACACTCGTATGATTATTGTAAATACTATTGAACGCGCGCGGCTTACAGAGATAATATGTCTGTCAGCGACTCGTGCACACACTCGGTAGTATTACGAGGTCGGCATCACGTGTATTATTATACGACGATATATCGGTTATACTTACGCAGTGGCGAGGCGATTCTGTGTACTTAAGTACTGAGTTGGTAATTGTTTGTAAATCACTGTTTCTCGGAACTATCAGCTCCGGCTGACCACCGACGAGACGTTATGCGTAGTCGAAAGATATAAAATGAAACGAATGTTTCTTTCTTCAAAAATATATTACAATAATTGGTACCGCATTTAAATGTGGACACGATTATCTTGGCAGTTGACCGTTTCCAGTGAACTTTTCAGGGATTTAAGAGGAATTTTTTTAATACGCTGTGAAAGGTAGGGGTACTGAGTCCCTTATAGCATCGCCGACCCCCATATTAGTTACTGCGTTCCGCCCAGAATTCGAAGGAGCAAGTCGCCTTTATCCACTTTTCTCGCGGCCATGATGTGGCTGGCAGTGTAGCATTAGTGCGTGCATCCGCCGTGGAACCGTTCGCGAACGACAGCGTCGTCCGAACGATAAAAATAGACGGTCGCCCCGATGAGCTCTTCGACTGGTCGGAGGATCTGAGCAACGGTGATCTATAAGTCTTGGTTATGGTGGAGGGGGGGTATCGATGATTTTGGTTGGTTATGCGAGGCGAGAAACGAGCGTCATCGTTTTATACGTTTGTTTTGCCATTTGGTTTTTCGCCGAATTTTCTCTACGGCCGCCCGTGACCCCGTAACGCGAGAGTCTTATCACTCTATAAACGGGGAAGCCTTTGCAAATATTTATATTGATTTATCGGTCAAACGACTCGCAGTCCGGTACGCGAATCTTTCGTTTTTGGCACAAACCGTTTTTGACCAATGTAAAACGTATATCTATATAACTTCGTTTAAAGAACTAAAAGGATTAGTATTTTAATCTTGTTAATAGCATTCGACGTTGTTTATTCCGGAGGTGTTGTTACAGCGTTCGCGATTATTTACGTCGTAATCTCAATACGTATACACGTGTATACGGGACGCGGATTATTACGATTTGTTTATTAGTTCGTCCGGCGCAATAACGTAATTACTCAATGATTAATAGACTCTTTAATTAGCGATCGCGTCGGATAGTTTTATAAGCCCTTTCGATGCCCAGTCGTATTTGCGTAGAATTTCTCGTATCTTTGATATATATATATATATATATATATAGGCACATAATGTCGTTTCATTGTCTCGAAATCTACACGGGACAACGGCTGATGAATTTATTATACCCACCCGAACAACAACCAAACCGAATAAGTTCGTTGTATAATATTCGTAAAACCTGAGACGTGCACGAACTCGCTTCACGATTTCTTGATATTACTCCGTATCCGTTATATATACTATATTATATAATTATATGATAAAAGCACAAAGTAACAAAATATAATATATATAATATATCATATAATTTATTCGTATTATATATGTGAGAACGTGTATTAATTGTAGACGTATTACGCATAATAAAACTTTATTAAGCATTCGAAGCGCCATGTGTTTACGTGCCGTATTTATGAATAATTTGTTTATCGATTTGTTTTAGACGTATAGAACATTAATTATTATGTAATTGTATTGTTTCTTCAGTTCTCAGCTTAGTGGGATTGGGCTATGGTGCAGACGTGCCGTCGTACGCTAAACCCCGATCGTTTGGGCCTCTGTATATTACATTAATTACACGTGTATAATCATTCGTGTTTTATTATCATAAACGATTTAAAAGCATCTTAATTAATCTATAGCGTACGCAGCTAATCATTTCACGGACATCTGAGGTACGTGATCATAATGATAGTATTGGTGAAGAATATAAAGATAATAAAATTGCATAAAAACATACTCTACAGCTGACAATGATACGTAGTACGATGAAAAATATTTAGAAATAAAAATATCAATGGCTATTTATTTGATAACGATTTATCACGTGACATCTGGCCTCAATCATTCATGATTCGTATTTATGTTCGTATTCACTATTTACCGAATTGAATATTATATTTATATTTTACTCATACTACATAATTATAATTTATAACATAATGTATTTAATACGCGTAATATTATTTGGGTATATAAACAAAGAAAATTAGCGTTAACGTGAAAAGGAATATGAAAGAAAAACAACTTCTAAGAATACAGATGCCTAATATCCGAAACTTGTTCATAGTATAATCCAGATACCTAGTTGTGTTTCAATAATATACCTAATTAAAAATACATTCATTAACTTAAAATGATTCCAACTTCATTAAAGTTACAAATTAAAAACATTTTACCATATGCTCTAGATTCTAGAATATAGATATAATGCATAGGTACTTTACTAATTTTATATTAATAATAATACCACTCTAGTTAATAGCATAGACCAGTCCAAGAGCGAGTTTAAGGCAGAGATACTCGAGCGTAGCGTCAGGGCGCTTTTTTTGCGGACCTTTTAAACTAATTGCATATTTACACGGTAGGCCTTTTTGAAGCCAGCTGACCCCGGTTCTTAGTGAAACATTGTATAGTACTCGAAATTATATTATATACAGGCTCACTCGTTTTTGTGGGTTTTATATTCAACTCTGAAGTCTGATATTTGGATGAAACATTAATGTTTCCGCAAAGCTAAACAAAATCCTAAGCACAAATATACATGTCGTAGGCAGTCAAGCAAATAAATTTTCATGTAATTTTACTATCCACTAAATGCCTAAGCGATTAACTAAATGTCTAATTGAAGCTAGGAAAATAATAAAGAAGAAACATTTTTGTAATATTTTAAACTTTATCTTATCATTAATTATTTATTGCTGTCTGTAGGTATATAAATCATGTAAAATATGTAAAATATTTATAATTTCGTGTCCTTAGGTTGTAGTGGTTTTTCTTAGACATAAATTATAAACAAGTTAAAGTAATTACTAATTACTGCGAATAAGGTATAACAGAACGATTATAAAAATGAATAAAAAGTTATAATCAAAAATGTTTGTTGGTTTTTGGTTAGAACTTGTTGTTAAATGTAAATATTTGATGGAATTTATGGAACATTAAACATTATTTTTTAAAACACAAACAATGACCTGTTTGATATTGCCGCTTTTCTGTTCAACTGTGACATTTAACAAGATCTTGACCATTGAAATTTGAATTTTTATTTTTCGTAACAACATGCACAAATGTAATAGATTTAATTTGGTGAACAGATAGTAATTTGCCCGGTGTTCATCAAAGATAAGGTTTTCGCATAACAACGTATGACGTACTTTTACTTTTCAAAAGTGATAACCTAAGATCTCTTTGGAAGTTCTATTTTTATGTTGTTGGATTACGAGTATCTTATTGTACAAGTATTTATATTAAAATCAGTATAAAAATATGTAATTAATAAGAAAACATAGTTCAAACTTTAAAATAGTAGAAAAATATTTCTCTTTTATTATTCACCTAACTTGAATTAGGCATTTAGTTGGGCTCCTAGGCATTTAACCAAATACTTACGTAAACAGTAAAATCGTATAAAAATTTAATTCCTTCGCTTTGGCTTGGTAAAATGTCTGATTTTACTATATGTATACGACATATACATACGAGTAATGAGTATGTACTCTTAAGTTTTAATCAAGGACGTTTCCATGCAACATTTTATGTGCGCTGAACAGTTTTTTACAACGAGAAACCGAAATTATGGTTGAAAATTGTCCCTAGAAATAAATAGTTTTCCGCGCACGCCTTACTCCTGTATACATATCTACATTATTTTCATCTTAATTCACGCACTCGTGTAACTTATGCGCGCATCGTAGTCTCTCTCCGGCCGTTTGTTTTCATTGTTATGTCCGTACATAATGTTGTTATTATACATTATTACACCGTCCGACTATATACATACATGTAATGTACTCGCCGAGAGTCAAGTGAAAATGAAATTTAGGTCGTCGCGCGATACTCGCCGCGCACCACCGATAATAATACATATACACACACTGTACGTTCGTTTGCAGCTCGGTATGATATTTTCCTCGGGTTTAATCGCCCATATTTGAATTATTCACGAACACGAAGAGCTGCTGTTTCCCATTCATATCGCGTCTCGTCTGCATTAACGTTGTCAGCGCTTTTATTGTCCAAACAAAAGCACGAGTCCGTGAATTTATTCTCAAAGGCTTCCGGTTCCCCGCGCGTTACGCTATTACGGCAGAGGCGGCGGCGCGGTGAGAATTAGTTTTCCGCCGGGGCTAAACGACAAACGGATAAGGACTATTTTTCGCGGCTATTTTTCTCGTTTTCCCATTTTTTTTTTTTTTTGCATAAATTTCGTAAACAAATGATGCACACACTCGTCGAGCAGCGTACGTAGTTTCATAATATGTAACTGGTCCACGTATAGAAAACTCGCTATTCGTTTTTTTGTTCACCGCACTCGCAACGACTGCGGTGCCGCGTTGTTCGGCACGTATAATATTATTTGTTCCGTCGTCCATTATTGTCCTTTTGGTGAAATAAAAAGGAAAATAGGAAAGAGCGAACAGCGCGGTTAAAATATTCCGAGGCCGTGTGTTTGAAACCCGAAATAATCTAAGCAAACCAATAACGAAATATGTTTATACATGTACAAATGCTTATGTACCCACCTCGTATATAGACCGTCTGTTAAAATACGTACTTAGACTTTTCCGCGGACGCACATCTGTAAAACAACAATCTTATCAAGTATATGTACGGCAAGCCAAAGCTACGTTTCTTTTGAAACTATACGTTAAAAAAAAAAGAATAAGAAACCTCGTCCTCGTATACACACTTTTCGTTCGCTCAGTGTCTCGTTGTTGTTACGCGTTTTCTGATAACGTAACGTGGTGTACACACTTACTAGTGTGATTTCTAGCGCGTAACGGATCGACTGACGATCGATAAAGTCTGGTATCGTCACCGTTACAGCGGTATACACCGCATGTTTCCGTGATGCCGTCGAGGTGAAAAGTATATATTTCGCGTTATTTACATAATCAAAATAGTACCGTACACTGCGATGCGCAGGCTGAGTCCTTTGTCGATTCTCCGCTCTACGACCCGACTGCAACGGTTTTTGGATTACCGCCGGGAACAATAAGGCAACGATAATCTTTATCGCACGGTGCCAGGGGGGGGAAGAACAAAGTCGAAAAACCCCCCAGAAGTAGTTTCTATACTACATTCTCCTCTTTTCTATCCGACTAGACCGTTTCCCTCTTCAACCTCACACAATGTCTCTCTCTCTCTCTCTCTCTGATTGCTCGCGTGTATGCGTTTTTGCGATACAGGCGTACCTAAATCGCCGCAGTACAAGTAGTTGACGACGTGATGACGTTACCATATTGTTATCGCGTTATGCGCGGGCGAGAAAGGTCCCGGGTCCCCGGTCGTGTGGTTCGCGTGTGCCCCGAGATCATTTCACGCGGAACGACCGATAAACGACGGACCGACCGCAGCCGTATATAGACGTACCCGGTTTTGAAACTTTGCGAAATTCAGACCGACTCAACCCCCGTACCCCCTACCACATCTCGCCCGTGCGCGTTGCTGGTCCTACGGCGTCACTCGTTTTCAGTCATACGACAAGTCTAATGGACCGGATACGGAGAACTGTCGCGCGCTCGTGTACGTCACGGTCCCGAGTTATGACTTATATTATCATCATTATTGTACTCGCAGTACACGTTTATAAACGTATTTACGCGGTCGGTCCGCAGTTGTTGTGCGCCGGTTAAAGGTTTTACAATCATTAATCGACCCGATAATGTCCGGACGATTTATCGCGTTTTCTCGGCTATAATGGTTTACGAGCGTAAAATTGCGCGTTTGTCGATCCGAGTCGCGTTCGCGCACGGCCATTCGTATAAATCTTTTGAGTTTCTCGAACGCGTATAGCTACACGAAATCGCCGCCGGCGAGCATTTTCATAACCGCGGCCACGCGAGTAACGATTCCGACAATCACGTATGAAAAGGATAAATAACAATAATAATCGTCGACGGGCGTGCACCGCGCGCGGGCTTTTGACTCGATCGGGCACATTATTATTATTATTATTATTATTGGTTCGGTCGCGTCCCGTTACGTGGTATGTATATGCAGTGCAGTAGTAGGTACAAGTCGGTTCACTTTAACGGGGACCAGAAGAAACGCGTGTACATCGATATGCGTGGCGCGGGTATTTCGAAACGTATAAGATTCGAATTTATCGTTTACGCGCGGTAACGAATAGTAATAATAATGTCACAGCGTTTATGAGATGTACGCTTTTTATCGCGTATCCGCTCGGAACGCACTGCTGCGCGTGCGCGGCGTCCTGGCCAACCTATATACATACACCTACACTCTGCTATCGCGCGCAAACGTTCAATATATTATCGTTATTGTTATGAAATGTACTGGAGAGTTATTTTTCATCGTATTATTTCCACGTCGCGCGATCCACGCGTTGTCAAAAGCACTCGGCGGAATCTTCGATAGCATTCCAAAATGGAAAATACTGCACCACGCCTCTATGACATTATTATATATACGTACTGTTACGCCGTGAATCGGCGCGTTTGATGTTCGACGCTTCGACGCTTCGTCACGGCGATTCTGCTGTAAACGGTTGCAGCTGCTCCGGTATGGTATAATTCGTCGGGCCCGAAGGACAAGAAACGATTGACGGTCTTCTAACCGCCAGTCCTTTTGCTGCCCTTAATGCTCGACGAATATCACCATTTAACCCCGTAATACGATTCGGTTGTAGTAGGTGGCGCAACATGTAGTAATAATAATACAAAGGACGAATACATTATAGAAATAATTTATTAATAATATTATATTACCGTACTTTAACTAGCTTTAAAACGTTCTGTTGATATTTATCCATGTGTTTCATGTCTGTAAATAGTTTTCTGCAGTATATTTTCCTATATTCAATAATAATTTAATAATATATTCAATTTCTTGTCCCCTACACTCGTCTAGATTGGCTGGTTCATAATACTAGGGGAATTATGGAACAGAAGTCATCCCTACACTTCTATTTTTCTTAAGCTTTCGTAGAACACATATATGCGTGTTCGGAGAAAACATTGTTTGATCGCAAGTTACAAAAACTTGTAATCCAAAAAAATTATCATTTTCAATGTCCATACATTTTTTCTTTTCTTTTGTCTTCAATATTTAACCACGTTAAAACTCTGAACTTATATTTAAACAGTTATGACGTACATTTTTGAACATTATCGCTTCGAGTACATATTTTATGAGCACTGCTTGGAAGTTATCTTATCAATTATCGTTTCGAAAAGTTACCCGAAGAGCGGAAAGAATTGACTGCCTGTTCTTTTGTGCACTGCAATAATTAGATTCGATTTCGAAAACATTTCTTCAAACTATTCCGCGCTGTGTTACGAAACACGAAATAATTTCCCGTCACATGGTATACCGTCTGTAAAAACAAAAGTCGTTTACGAACAAAAACGAAATTAGACGCTTCCGTAACAGTCATCATGCGCCTTCGCGTTTAAGTTTCGAAATAATTAGTAAAACTGTTTAACAACCGAAGATGATTACTGTACGTACCGTTTAATCGGCAAATTTTCCCCTTGTAAAAACAAGTTGGCAGAACATTGAAGAGCCTTCTCCTCACGTCAAGATCGACGGGATTGTCTTTGTTAACAATAAACATGAAGTTATTTGCGCAGTAGAGCCCAAGAGATACAAGCAATCCATTAGGTCGGAAGGGCCTGTGATTTACCTGGCGCAGAGGGTAAACACTTTGCAGGAAGTTTCCCCGTCCCATCCCGTTATCGGTGCCAAAAAAAAAAAAAAACTTTGTTTCATATTATTCACGTTGCCCGCGACAAACGCCAACACATTTATAACACGTGCATCCGGCTATACCTTAAACTCAGCGTTTCCGCGCGTTTGGCTGATATATAACTGTACACGCGTACAACGTTATATGCATTTACACTGCAGTGATAATAAACACTACATGGGTTTATTTTGACGTCAAATGAAAAATGTGTTTATAAATAATTACGGGTCTGCTTGAAAAAATTGCTCGTTGATGTAAAAATAAATTAACGAAAGTTTTTATCAAAGAAGTAATAAAGCTAATAAAGTAAAAAGATATAACTGTATAAATGAAAGTTTTTAATGCACAATATTTTAATAATATTCATAATTTCACCAACTCTAGGCATATTACGGTGGTAGTTGATATAAGATATTATATTTTTCGCGCACAAGTCGTTAGAATCAAGTTCACTTGGTAATCGTTATTACGGTTTAACGTTGAACATTAAATAAAACCAAATGCGTGGTGTGCGTTGGTACGTGACCATTCACATTAGCAAATAATGCAGTTCTCCCGTTAAAGTTTTAATGTGAACAACGACAAGAACGCGTCAAAACACGTCGGTTCGTAATTTCATTATTTTTAAGAACATTTTTCTAATCACAACTTATCAAAATGTAATAGTGTTATTTTCTTTTTGAAATATTTCTCGATGGCAATACGGTCGAAGTAATTACTATATATTGAAATTATACGAGTTACTAAATCTTACTGCACTATATTACGCACGATAGGTACGCTATTTTGTGGTTACTACTGTATACAGGTATTCTCTTAGAGTATACCGCTACCATAATTTCGGTGCACTTTACTGTCTAATAAGGTATTCGGTAGTTTCATATGATTATTGTTCCTAATAATTCCCCCCCCCCCGGCAAAGTATAGGCTTTAAAGTTTTTCATATTTGTTTATTCCACCTGAGCGTTTAAGCTCGGCGCGTAACGGAATAACCCGTATATAAATATATAGTGGCCCACCCTGTACACATTATTGCAAATGGGATTTTGGGAATAACGTTCCCCTTTTTGAGCATTTGAATGCATATTGCACAAATAATCAAATAATAAACGTAGTGTGTATGAAATAATGAAAATAATGTTTGTTTTTATGCAGAATCGATAAAAATACGTATTTATGTCTCTATTATGCACAACAAGAACAAACAACGTGTATCATCATTATTATGGATGTATAATTAAGTTAATGCATTATATGTTCGTTTATTAACAGCGATTAGGATTAATGGCTTATGATCGAGTTTATGTGTAATTCCTGGTTTTAATGCGAACTGTATATATACACGTTATCGTTATTATATACTACAGCAGCGCGATTGTGAGCGTTTTCTCGAAGGAGAAATTGAACTGCTTTATTTGAATGTTGATGCAAATGCCTTTACAATGGTACTTTTTATGCTTATTTGAAAAATTCCCGATTCGGATCGTATAATGATGATTATATCTATAAAGTGGATATTAAATGACGTACATTGTTATAATATTATGCGCTCCGAGTTTCTGTAACAACATCGAAACATTCGAATATCCGAGGGGCGGGGAAAAATATCTCGGATCACACACGGAACTGTTGTTATATATTATGCTGTAAGACTATATATATTATGCTGTAAGACTATGATGACTGTTTGAACCGTTTCAGCTTTCAGAATGTGCCCGTGTCGATTTCGTAGCTTGCGAAAAATGTTCACGTGAAATTTAAATGTTAATCTAAATGTCTCTCTCTATATATATATATATATATATATAGATAGAGTCCTGTTCGACTTTCAACGAGTCTCGAATTTCACTAAGGTGCGGATATAAGAAAATGCGTTTCATTGACAGAACAATTCATCGTATTTGGATCAGATCGAGACGACAATCGTTTAAAAGGACTGCAAAACAATATTGTTTTAATCTGAGCGTATGTTACTCGTGGGGTAAGGGATGACGGTAACAGTGATACGATAGGTAAACACCTCGCGTCGACCGATCTCGATTGTTTTACGCACATGTAGTCTAGTTTTCGTCCGCATCGTTATACATCTTTCGGTGGCGAACGAAGCTGTTATAAGTTATCATATACTTTGGACAGCGTTCTAGGGTAAAATATAGGAGCATAGAAATCGTCCCTAATATCTCCGATGGTTGCAGCGCGTTAATTGTATAAAATTGCTGCGACAATCGCTCCTCGTCCGCACATGCGCATTAGAGACTTTGGAACCGAAACGGCCAACCTCTGCGCTTCGCGCACCGACTACGTGAGATAAAGCTGGCAATAATTTTTAAAGTGTATTTACGATCTAAATAAAGTCATTGAGTACCGAATGCAACGGACAATCGAATCGGCCGCGGCTCGTATGGAATGGACCCGTAATAATTTATACACAATATCGTCTCGCCGCTCTCGAATCGCTCACGCACACACTCACACACACACAAACATACACGAACCCACAAACACACACACACACACACGCACGCATGCACACGCAAACGCACGCATGTATATGCACCACACATGCGCACTGGTGCGTCCCGTCTGGTCTTCTCGTGCTGTGACCGGGTGGGCGGCATCGAGATCGCATGTGTGCGAGAGCGCGTGCGTGTGTGTCCGGGTGCAATAACCTCTCGGGGAGACGAATTCCGGCGGCGCCGCGGCTGATAGGTCGGCGGAGGACGCGCGGCAACGGATCGGGCGTGCTGGAAGGGTGGGTTAGAGGGGGGAGATCGTAAAATCGCCAAAGGGGTAAAACCCGCGAAACGAAACGTACACACACATGCGCGCGCGCCCGCGTACATGGTAGTAGTGGTAGGTATATGTATATACGGTCGAAGGTATGTGTGGGTACCGAATATATGTCCGGGTATATACGCGTCGAGCGGAGCGCATTAGCAGTAAATTCGCTCGGTTTCCCGACCGCGCCAAATGTATCGGAACTGATTCGTACGACTCCTGCTACCATGACTCCGGCTCCCGATCGTGTCCTTCTCCTCTATCCATCGCCCGTTTTCGTTGCTGCCGATTACAGGCGGGAAAACGGTGGTGACAGGACGTGCGAACGCCGCGATACTATTTTATAAGTATAATAACGATATCGAAAATAAAGTATATGACATTAAAGGTGCCTTTACTCTGCGGGTGAAAAAAATAGAAGTAAATACAAACGCCGCTGACGGAATAAATCCTGCGCATTAATGCTCGGTGAAAACCGAATCGAAATCGATTCAAAATTTCACAGAGCGGACTCCTGCTCCGATTCAGCGTATATAGGACTTCGCGCGCGCACGCTTTTCTCCTCTTCCCTTGGTTCTACCCCGGATCATTTTCATCCCTTTTTTGCTTCCGTCTTGCTATACCCCAACCGTGTACATCTATATCTCGTTCAAAGGGTCTTCCGGAATTACGATACTGTATATACTACCACTACTACTACCACTACTACTACCACTACTACTACTACTACTACTACTACTACTACTACTACTACTACTACTACTACTACTACTACTACTACTACTACTACTACTACTACTACTACTACTACTACTACTACTACTACTACTACTACTACTACTACTACTACTACTACTACTACTACTACTACTACTACTACTACTACTACTACTACTGCTGCTACTAATGTAATACTGCCACCGTCACAGATGTGCTGCTAACACGGCCGTCGTGAAACTGTATCGATCTGCAATAACCCGAATGCGTTTCGGTCGCATCCCGTCATCACCGAGTAGCGTAGTGCGAGGACCGTTTTGTCGTTGCGCCATTCGCCGCCGTAGTGTACCCTAAACGCGAATAGGTCGTTTTCCCCCTTTCCCACCCCTTTTTCGCTCAATTCTCGCCCTGGCGACGTTAGGTCCGCATCGCAATGCACGCGTGACGGCGAAAACCGAAAACGGACGAGTAAGAGAGTAGGGGAATAGGGTAGAAAAATAGGAAAAAAAAATAGCGGTAAAAAATAACCTTTTTACCCTGTTCACCCCGTAAGCACACGCTCTGCCGGTCACGTATATGTTGCCTGGACGGGGTGGAAAAAAATTATGCGCTATCGTGCGTGTTCGGGTACATACGAGATATTATATACGCCACCGCGGTGTTTGTTGTCGGTACGTGTCAAACGATATCCTCGGCATACTGACCGTACCATCGCTGTCGACCAGTTTTTTTTTTATTTTTTGCTCGTAGTCGTTTATCGTTTATATTGTACCAGGATTATATTAATATGTGTATACATATACCGAGAGGGAGAGTGTTCACGTGTGATTTACACCCTTAAACGTACGCGAGGCATACTACGACGTGTGCGAATACGATCGGCCGGCCGACCCGTTATGCTCGCAAAATATTATGTACTCGTTACGTATTATATGTATTTATGCACATATTTGTGTGCGCGCGTGTGATCGATCGACCTGTCTAAACCACCGGGCCAAGTAATAATAATTAACGTCCTGGTATAATATTCGATTTTTGTCGAACCAAACTTTGCTGACATTCTGAGCGCCGTTGAACGGAAAACAAACGATCGTTTGTGTTTCGATTTTTTTTTTCGCCGTTGTCAGTTGACCGGGTAATAACTTACGTACACACACACACACACACACACACACACACACACACACACACACACACACACGCACACGCGCACATACATTACACATATACATACGTATACTGTATAGTTCACCTCTTGGTCGACCTTAAATTATTTAAAACGCTAGTCCGCAAGCGAAAACAATTCCCTCCGTATTTTTTTTAATTTTTTTTTTCGTTTTTAATCTCCCACTTAGTTTTTTATTTATTAAATTTAATCCGACCAATTTATTCAACAGCACTTCTATCCGATGACAATTTTAGTGCCAAAAAAATTTGGTACGAGGTTTAATAGTATTTTATTCGATTAAAAAAAACCGGGAAAAAAAACATTACGAAAAAAGTGATTAGCTGTGTATTTTAATCGCTTTTGTAGTTGGAAACTTTTTTATTATTATACTGATATTTTACGTGCTCGCGTACAATAGATTTGTATTGCTGGAGAGGGCTCACTAAAAAATAATTGTCAACAAATCGTATTGAAAAACGAGAAAACAATTATATAATATGATACCATGACCGGTCTACAACTACTGCAGTAGTTATCAATTCGTTTCCATAGTCCTTAATATGAATGCAATTAAGTGAGAGAGGTAATTTGATTACTAGTTAAAGTACAGCCTCATTGTGTTCAAAACGCCGTTTTTAATGATTATTAAAAATAATTTGGTGTTCAATACGAACGTGACTAGTGATATAGAAACTAATAAACACAAATAAAACGATAGAAACATAGATACATGTGCAAACTGTTTTAAAGCATTTTTATTATACTCGGGACGACCGACAAGCGATTTATTGTAAGGTCGGAACGTTTGTTTTTTGGTTAAATAAGTATTTTGTGTTGCCAAGGAAAATTCTCCTTAATTTTAATTTTACATGATAGTTATGCGGTATGCTTAAACTTAACAAGCTTACGGTGGGCGGCCATAGGTAATTAACGTCTTGCTGTTTGCTACAAAAAGTTTTCGTCTAATTATACTTGTTTTAACATAGAACATTGTGGAATAACAAACGGTTTCTTTCTTCACTTAAATTTCGGACATCTAATGATTTATTACCACACGATGTGTGCGCTAATTCGAAAAATCGTATTATTCGTTCGGAGTCGTCTTAATATATACTTTTAGATTCTGAGTGAAGCGAGGGATGTACTTTTAAGAAGTTAATCGCAGTACAAGGTATTGTATCCGACGAACATTAATCTTGCAAATATTGCACACTAGAACACTATAAGTACAGCAGTAATTAGTGAATGTAACTAATAACCATACAGTTAATATCGCTGAATATTAATGGAATTTGAATTTGTACGGAGTATAATTAATTATCTTAGTGATAATAATAATACGTATATCTTACTGGCAGACGAAATTACTAGAAATTCGATGTTAGTTTCGATTACCTATCAAAGTTATCTCGACCTTTCGTTTGCGCGCGAGTAAAAAAAAAAAATCAAATAATCTAATATCGTTTGGAATATTAATTTCACGTATCCGATATGACCGTTAGCAATTTATGTCTCCAAATTTAATACTTCAGATATGCTAATGGACTCACAGAGTATTTCAACAGTATCGGGTAAGATATACCATAGATCATATATATTTATTATTAGACGCATCGTTATTATGTACTCACGTGTTATCGGTTCAACGTTCCTTGAAGACTATGGTATTATACTCAATATTAATAGGACTTTCAAAAACGTCATCCTAAAATAATAATAACATCCCGGGCGTACAGTAATTATAGATCGACTCGGATTCAGGTTTAATCAGCCGTAGCTTACGGAACTTCATTCCAAAAGTGTTTGGTAAAAAATACATTTCAATATACTCACACGTGTAACGAATAAAGAAACGTATGAACTATTATTAATACATTTTAATTTCGACTGTAATAATTACGATTTATTGTCAAGTACTATTTTTCTCTACAATATTAGGTTGTTTTATTTGATACTTTTTTTTTATGAAATAGAACTAGCGAACATCATTAGAATATCTTATTTAGTTTTGAAGTATTCGATGTTAGAAATGTGCGACTGACAATTATTATTGTTTGGTTTCCGTATGATAAGAGATAACGATTAATGTTTTACAATCGGTTTCCCAATTATTACATACAATTTGTTTGGTTTATAAGATAAAACATATTTTTGAAGGAGTAAATATGTATGGTACTATTTCATAGAGAATTTATATTTTCTGGTTTCCAACAGTTAAGAGCCCACGATTGCCAAGTGTACAGAACGTTTTAGCACATTTATATTCGCAGTTCAAAAGGTAAAAAAAAAAACATTTATTTAATTTTCCACGATTTTCTCTTGATAACTTAAAATTAATTAAAAATTTTATTATAATATATTATGCTTAATATTTTGATTAGGTATGCGAGGTTTATAAGTCAGGCTCAACATAATATTCTTTAAAATTATGTGGATTGCAGAATATTTTATAACCGTTAGTGAAAATATTAGTGTTATTTGCGATAATTTGTTTTTACGTTATCGATTTGAAGACAAAATAATCGTAAGTGTAATACAATGTACGCAATTTATTTCTGTAATTCTGTAGATCATTTGAATATTATTGTGCATTTGCATAAAATCGTCACATTATATTATTTAAAGCATTATTATTTTTAAAGCATCGAGCTTTTGTACGTCACAAAATAATGTAAAGGAACGAATGTGACGTAATACTATAGTACTGATTTGAAGTTAATACGGGTTTTAACCGTTTTCAAATAGCATAACAGACCGCACAAAACAAATAATATATATTTTTATTTTTATTCATTCATATAATATTATGTTATGTATTTATTTTATTTTTTTCCGACAACTCGCGAAAACTATTGTTGTACATTATAACTACACCGTTCAGTCTCCACAATATAACTCCGTTGACCTAAAAACGTAATTTATAACAAAGTTGTTCCAAAATATCAAGTTTCATGTGTTACTATTATGTCGGAAAACTTGTATGATAACGCATTTGATCGCTAAACAGATTATGTATTTAATCATTTGTGTGTGTGTGTGTGTATCATTTTCGTTCGCTATTTATACAGGATGTATCACTTGTACAAATAAAGTTTTGTTAACAATGACAACGTCGAGTCATTTTTCATAAATAGGGATTATATACTTAGACGATTTACTAAAAATGAATGATTTATTTTGCTGAATATCATTATCATTATCAATGCACTTAAACTCAAATGGTATTCGTACATCATGTGTATGTACTCGCATGTATGTATGACGTATGTATGTATGTATGACGTATGTATGTATGTATGTATGTATGTATGTATGTATGTATGTATGTATGTATGTATGTATGTATGTACTTATGTATGTTTGTTTGTATATATGTATGTATGTATATATGTATGTGTGTGTTTATGTATTGATTTACTACAACTTAAGAACTTAAAATATACTACACAACATGACTTAGTGAAATTGTATGTTAATATTTTGTGTGCTTTCGTTTTCAATGGTATGCACTTATCCGTAAAGAAGTTTTTTAAACTCAACACGGTTGGCTTAAAGCACACATACATTCTCGTTTATTCGTAAATAACCTCTTAATGGCCCCGTTATTCGACCAAATCCGAATGCGAGAGATTATTAATTTATCGAAATGTGGTTGTATATTTTTACGATACCAATACTTTTATGCGCAAATACATTATATACATGGAATCATGTTAATTCGAAGAAAGATGGTAAAAAAAGAAAAGAAAAATGAAAGCATTTCCACCGATTCGGGAGCAATAAACCGTTCTCGTACATTGTGTATTGAGGTTTTTCGAATTCTTCCTTGTTTTGCGTGCGAGAGGCCGGAATTCGCGTAGAACTCCGAATCCTGATGCGAATTTTATGACACAATAATATGTACAGACGCTCTGGGCGATTTGAAAATACTCGGCATAACACCGATAAAACTGTGGGCTTACTTACAACTATTCTGGTGTTGCGCCGTCAGTCATTGTTTCGAATAAGAATAAGAATTAAAACCGTTTACAATAATCCCGGGGTCGCTTATAATAATTGCGTGGAGCCCCGGCTGCTGTGTCGGGTCGTTTGGAGAAAACCGATTAGCCGTTCCGTCCCGGAGACGCAATACGATCTGCACGTACGACCGACTGTACGTCGTGACTGTAGGTGATAGTATTACGATCGTTGCGCCGTGACGTTCGCTGCGCGACTAAATGCTCGTACCACCGGCGGAAACACGATAGTATATTTATTACGTAGACTTTTGCAGGAGCACGATGAGTTGGTCGTGTTTATTGTTGTTAAGACAAAAGCGGTGCGGGCGTCGTGAAGATACCGAGGAAGGAAAAAATAATAATATTATGTAAAATATTGTTGAAAACGCTGTAAAACGATAGCGTTCGGGGCTCGCGTACAGTTTCTCGTCGGTTGCCGCCCCGGTATCGTAAACAATTTTTTTTGTTTGTTTGCAGTGGCGAGAGGAAAAATATGTTTCGTTGGGAAAAAAAAACGCGTGGTAACCGAACGGGAACGGCGGTGGAGGGCGGTACGGCAGTATAGGATGAGCGAGGGAAAACGGATCCGAACCGTATACCGGCAGTTCAAAATAAGATTACATCCCGGGCAATTTAACCAAAACGGCCATAGTTTACGGGGGGGGGGGGGGTAGCGGCTGTAACGTGGGGAAAAAATCCTTTTAAACATTTCAGCGGGCCGGAAATTCCATCAGTAGACATTGTACCGCGTGTAGGGTTTCTCTTGACTTTTCTCCGTCCTAAACACACGAGCAACATTCAAATCACTCGGCCGCCAGCGGTTTCGCACTCGTTTACTTAATTGGATTGATCGATGCGTTTTCAATGGCGCGATTTATTATAACACAGCAGTGTCACCCGATAGGCGGTTTCACCGCAGTAGTATACCGTACAAACTATACCGCGTTATCCGATCCATTTGACCGCTGTACGTGTGTACGCCGTATTCCGTGTATTTTACTCTGAATTACGTACACGCGTGCATGTATGCGTACGGATGTGCGCACCGTATGTGCGTGTACGTTCGCGCGCGTCCGAGTCCCGTCCCGAGGGCCGGAAATTAAAAATAGTGTACAACTCGCCAGGGAGATTTGATGCGAAAACTATGGGGAGACGACGAAAGAGACGTAGCACTGTGGGCCGGTGGTGGATGGGGTGGGGGGCGGAAGGGGAGAGGATGAGAGATATCGGAGATATATACGCCGCCGTTGTTTGCGTCACATCGCTGAATTAAACAAATAAAATTATTTTTTTTCTTTTTCTTCTTTTATTTCTTTTCAACTCTCTTTCTCGTGCACACTCTTTCGCTCTTTCCTACGTATTCTTCTTCGAACACGCCACGACGACGACCGTTTCTCTCCGTTTGCGGACACTTATCGTTACATAAACTCCATGTGTATGTATATATATTTATAAAAACGCGTATATTTTTGTGCAGTGGTTTTGCGGCGAGGTCGTTGGCTTTCCGAATAATCTTAATGGAAAACGCCCTTAATTGGATTTAACGCTTTCGCGTGAGACAGATTTATGGCCGTGTTGTCCTCCGAAGGCTCGGCGGAGCGCGGGCTCACGAGGGGGCAAGGGAAGGGAGAAGAGGGAAAACCCTCCCCACGCGCGCTCACACGTCCCCCGCTTCCACCGCTGACACCACGTCTTTCACCCCGTACTACCCCTTTGACCGTCGATAAACGCGGGCTTCAGTGTTTTAGCGTGTAATCGTATATGTTTGCGCGCGAGCGTTTTCTCGTGCAAGTGATTCTGCGAAGAAGAGTTTTGGGGCTATTTTGCATACATATATAAGATATATATATACAAATGGAAATACCATGATGACGGTGTCGGTGATTGGCGGTCTCGCGGAAATGCAAAACGATTTACTATGCCAGCACACGCTTCGGAACATGTACACACACACACACACACACACACACACACACATGTACACGCATGTACGTACACATACATGCCGATCGTCGTAAATATCAATTACGCGCGTTCGTGTGCAATCGCCGCCGCCAGTGCTCATTATGAAATAATTACCCGCGAGCGTTATCTGCGGCCGTAATTCATTTTCCTTCCTCTCTAGACGTCGCCGCCGTCGGTTTCCGAGTGTTTTCCTTTCCCGTACCCACGCCGAAAACACGCCAGCCACCCCTTTCCGAGACCCGCGAGAATTTCGAACGGAAGACCACCCCGGATATTGGCTAACTCCGTTATCGTTGTATAATTTACCGAATACCGATGATGTGTATTGCGTTCCGGCGCGTTATCGGCATTATATTTTCAAAGTCTGTTTCTGTGACTCACTATATTTTCTTCGTGCCAATCTGAAGCCAGTTGCCAGGCACAAGGAAATATAGCTAAGGGGTGTTTAACTCAAAAGTGAGACGACGAGCTGAAAAACGGATCCAATTATTTATTTATTTTCCTCCGGGGACCTAAAAACGTTAATGTTACTAATATAAGACTTATCGAGCGTCTGCGACCGCCAAACGTAAATTTCTTAAAATTTTAAAACTGAAATAAACATATTGTTGTGATTAACAAAAAAAAAAAATCCTGCTGTAAAAGGTTTGGCCTTAAAAATGTAGCCTTGTCTCATGAGACCATTCCTCCTCAACTTAATTTCTGATCTTTTGAGCCAAAATAATATAGGCTCATAATATTCCAGCTAATCTCAGTTGTGTTCGTTTAACGGAGGGGCTTATAAGTAAGTAATGGAAAATTATAAAGATCCGCATAAAAGTTTACTTGTTCATTTTACGCGCGGTTGGCGGCGAGCTTTTGTTTACTTGGGATTTTTTAATTAAGTTAAATACATTTTTGTCAGATCATTAAGTCAGATCCTAAAGTTTTTTTTTAAGAGGTAACCCTTTGTTTCTTGTATTTCTTATTATCATCCCAACCGTTCACGTTTTGACACTTTCTAAAAAAGTACTTAGTAACAGTGGACTACATTTTTTCGAACGATTTCTATATTTTTTTTTAGACGCATAACTATATAAATCGAAAAACTTAGCAGATATTTAGGTTAAATATACTTTATAACTTTATTTAGTCCATCCATTTACAATAGACTTTTCAATTTTTGTTATTCGAAAATATTTTATTGAAATATAATACGAGCTTTTTAACATTCACTGTCGTCAATGCTAATAAATGATTCATACATTTCAGTTTGAATAAAATATTATACAAAGAGCAAAATGGTCTAATGTGAAATTGAGTTTCGTCCATTTTTGTGCGCACATCTTCTATTATAATATATTTTGTCGTTTATTTATTTTGTTCGTGAATTATCAAGTCACAACAAAGACGAACGCATGAAATGCAATTTATTATTCTTTTTTGAATAGAGCTGTAGGCTCGGTGATCGTTTTCCCTTGTTACGCTGATGCTTTCGGACTTCCAATCGTGCGCAGGGTACAAAAACCACCAAAAACGCTATTTGATCCACGCCCTCCGATGGAATGTTTAGATTTGTACAGTTGGCCCTAAAACCGCAGCCGCGTGGACGGCTCGGATTATTCAAATGACATCGGACAATAAAATGGGCGTAGACATTATCAACGTTTTCGTCAGCCATCAGGTTCGTTGTAACGGAGCCAAATTCAAATTTAAATACATTTACCGGGCAAAATAATTCAAAATGAACATTACCGCATACTATTCCGTCATAACTTAATGTGATTATCAGTTTATAAACGGGTTAAAAAACTACGAGGAAGTAATGCGATTACAAAACGTATCGAATAATTATTCTGGGAACAAAGGCGCACCGAAATCTAAATGGTACATTATCTATGATAACGTAGAACACATTACACGCATGTGACATGATATTATGTATTACAGATAATCAGACATTATGCAAATGTATCGGGGTTATTCAAATCAGAGTTACATTCAAACGAGCAGTAGTTGTCGAATATTGTGTGATGTTGAAATATTCGTTACTATAAACTACTCCCGTTGAGAGAATAACGTACACTATTGAATTCAAGTGTAATCTGCAGTCTCTTCTATCATTGAAATAGCATTTTTCATTTATTTTCCATTTACAATAAATCGATACAAATAAATATAAAACGTTCAACAATGACAGAACGTAGTATACTATTATATTATCATGTATAGGTATAATATTACACGTTTTCACGGAAATAAACAAGTCCAATACATACATGTTCAAGACTGCTTTCGCATTTCCTTCTATTCGGTTTTAAATTTGATACTTTGTTCATATTATTACGAACGCCGTTGGTTGATGCACGTTTCTTAAACTTTTCCTTGGAGATAATTTCGAACTCACAACTTTGCAATAAACAAAGTGGTTGGTCATTATCGATTAATTAATAGAGTGAACTAACGTAACTTCTGCAAACAGTAAATCGCACATTATTTGTTCTGCTTTTTTTTTCGGTAGGTATTGAAATCGAACAAGAAATAAAGCGTCCCGCTTGGCACAGCTTGGATGTATATAGAATATTCCCGAATAGTATACCGAACACTGGAATAGAACAAATAAATAATAATAGGATTGGGTTTCGATAAAAATGTTCGAATTATTCATCCGCACGCGGTGTTTAAAACAAAACTTTAAAGTAAAACAAAAATAAATTAACCGCAAGAGCTGGGTACCATAAAATAATATTATAATAGCTCTCGAGGGCGCAATGCTATTTGGTGGTTTTTCGTCCGCGAAAATGAATTGTGGAACTGAGGTCATAAAAATGCAATTTCCACGAGCGGACTATCGAAAAATCTGTTGATTGCAACAAGATAATTACTCTTTCTCGCGTCTTCGATATCCGCGAAGACCGCGCACAGTCCGGTCCGAACGCAGTACTAACGATTTCGAGGGAAACGAATTTTCGAAAAGATCACCCGGATGAATTTCCGGGTTCGTCTAGCTAATCACCACTTTCCCGTCCCGCGGACCCCGTGGTACCGCTTGCATCAGCTTGGCGAGAGCTAGGGTGCGTTGAACCGAAAATGCAAGTGCAGAGGAATATAACAGTTGAAGATCGCTTTGATTAAACGAAAAAAAAAAAGGAGCCCGGTGGATCCGGAGGACTTGGCGTTTAATATTATTATACGGTTGCGCGATCGTCGTTATTACGGACGCTTTATCGCAGCACATCACCGGGGATCAAAACTGAAAGCAAATTTATACTTGTTCAACGGAAACGACCGAGACGCGTATACAGTATTAGATTACGTTTTATACCGACGTGTAATCACCGCGGAGTTGATTTTTCGGTTTTTATTACGTTTTCATCCGAAGCTTAAGTCTAGATCGTCCGATAGTCTAGAAGTTTAAAAAGCTAGATAACGTGACGCGCGCGCGCACGGAGACAGACGTGCACGAAGCACATAATGTACGATTAATTTCTCTTTTAAATTATTAAACAAAAAAAACACTTTGGCCGGTCGACTCGTAGCGGAGATAACAATATTCGACCCTAGGTCCGCGCGAAATCGTGTTTAAGTCGGTAGTAGTCCACGGGTACGAACGAACGGAAAGATCCGCAGATATATATTTATACATGTCTACGCACTCGTATTTCCGTCCACGTTTCCGGGTTATCGACAGTCTTCTAACGTTTCGACGACCGTTTATAATATATTTCTCCGGACGGACAGGTCACATGCACATGATATCGTATACTTCACGCCGAAACGGTTAATCATTCACACGCTGATAGCTACAAATAATGGTCTGGCCCTGTTGTTTTCGTGTTGTTAATGACGTAGACCGAATGAAACAGAGACATTAAACCTCGTGTAAGCCAAAACTCTCGCACCAAACCAGGTTTTGTACTTAAGCTGAAAAATTGCCACCCACACCCCCCCACTCCAAGGCCACCACCGCGTACACACCCGACCATCAAACAATAATTTATTTCCTTCGTCTTCTTCTTCTTCTTCATCTTCTTCTCCTGCTTATTTTTCTTCTATATTCTCTTTTTTTTTCATTTTTATATCGGTGGTGGACTGGTGGACTGGTTTGAGCGGTTTCGAATTTATCATCGCTCTCGGGCGTCTTGGGCATATATATAAAAATTGGTCGATTATCGTTTATTGTTTCGAAGGGAAATAAAGAAAATGATAACGCGTTGTTTTTATAGTACCGGAGCTCGAGGATTATCCTCCGATGATTAATAGCTTCTTTTCTTCCTATCTGCTGCTGCTGCTACTGCTTCTTCTTTTTTCCCCCTTTCGAGAGCCCATACTATAATTCATCTCGGCGCGACTTAGTTTTGACGTCGAGTCTTTTTGAAGGTTATTGAACTATGTGTTGAAAAATGTATTCAATTTTTTCCGACCAGATATTCGGATTGTGTGTCACTGGCAACAAATTGTATTCAGTCAACCACCTCCGTTTCTCACCCAACTGCCCCGCTGCCGCGCTTTGCATGACGTACACCCGCAGGAAGTGCTTTGACAGTATATTGTCTGTGCGTGCGTGCGTGTGGTGTGTTTTTGTGTGTTTGTGTTTGTGTTTTAGAACTTTTCAATAAGTTATTTTCCTTTTTTTTTCAAACGTTAGGAGTAGGGGGTACGTTAAAATACCCGGTGAACAATTGTATTCTTTTATCATTGGCTTCCGTGTGCAGTAAGTGTGATGTAACTAGATCACACGGGTACATATATGTATCTACAAAAGTCACGTCATGAACAAACGCACAAAGACAAAACAAATAGAATAAATAAATTCACGTGAAAAATTTCGCGTTTTATATTTTAAAACATTAAATTAATGTGTTATTATTTTATTCTCCTCGCGCGCGTATTATTTACAATATTTACGACTGAGCTCTTTTTATTTTTTTGAAATTCATATATTATAACAATACACGTGTGCGCTATATAATATTGTGTACAAACGATACGGTTAAACTTAAACAACACTTATTATCCGTATATATATATATATATTATTGCGCTTTGGACGATGGGGAAAAATTGATCCGATTGATAATAAACACGGAATTTCTACATTCAAGTGGAATTTATTACATAAACCGTGCGCGTTTGGAAATTCTATCGGAACGAAACGGACAAATACCAATTCCATGTGAAAATGTATTAAAGCAAATATTTTATTATTATTTTCGTTCTCTATTGTATACTAATTGTAGTGTTTTACATTATTGACCCAAAATTACTCGTAAAACTCTCTAAACCATTTGAAAAATAGACGGGTCGTGGGTATATATATATACACATTATGTACATGAAGATTTATGCCTTCAAATGCGAAAAAGTTCATTGATGACATTACCGCTTATAGTCTGTAAATGGGGCTCGTATTTTAGGATGCATTTCGTAGAAATGGCGAGTTTCGGGGCGGACTAGGAATGGTAATTGAATTTACATTCCTAATCGATAAATCCAACGTAATAGTTTCTGTAATTATTTAAGCGTACCAAACTTTCAAATATTATCGTTGCTGAAAATGTGTATTTAAATGTCGACTATTTTGTTTGCAGAGACGTGGCCAGTAACAATATTACGGAGATAGACGAACATGTATTCAAACGACTGACTCTATTGGAAGATCTGTAAGTATTTGTTTTCATTTATTTTCATAAAACATTAGTCAAGACATTTCGTATTACATTATCAGGAAAAAAAAGCAATAACTCTCATTTTGTTTTAACTTAAAATAAACAAAACGAACTGTGTGCATATTAAAAATCGTCATACGTACGGGTACGCTAAGCGTTTTTATTTTCGATGAACAAATAGTTTTTGAGCGGACAGTTTAATTTATGCGTATGATATGTTAATCGATCAACTACAGAAGAAAAGAATACTGAACTATAGAGTATTACAATTTAAAATTAAGTAATCGTTTTTGTACGGTTTATAATATTTGGAAAATTATTTGTATTCGCGTAAAAAGTAATTTACATTCATACCATAGTTATTGAAATCGTTTTTATAGAGCTATGTAATATACTGCTGATTTATTTAAAAAATGCGCTCAATAAAATTTGATCTGAAGAATAAAAATTTCACGCGTAACTATAGATTATTATAACTTCAAATGAAATAACAGGTTTTTAAAATTATGAATAAAATATCGTGTAATGTATATAATATTATCTGAAATATTAAAACAATAAACGGATAAACGTACATTTTTGAAATAATTTACGCGTAAACCAAAACCATTCGCGTATCGTCTACGTTTAACAATGGCGTACTTATTACGTCGTAAAATGTTATGCGTATTCTCTTCGAGTACCTATACCCATTTCAAGCATGTTTTATTGTTTTCGAATTCACGGGTTTTGGAAACGTTCCCCAATCAATCCAATTATCGTGTATTTTTTCTAATATTTTACATATAACACGAGTGTAGATTATTGTTGAAAAAAAAAAATCAAAAAAAAATCGTAACGAAGTACATTTGTTTATTACCTATATAGTATAACATATACAATTATACAATAGCGCACGTCGATGTGGCAGTTTCCGATATAAATTGCACGCGATAATGGACACGAATTGCCTACCCAAGGTTAGTACCGCTGACGATTTCCGGTCACGTAGCGATCGTAAAATTTGTCAGATCGGACGTTTTGTCTTCTCCGCCCACGCGTGTAAGGGAATTTGTTCAAATGCCGTTGATAGCAGCGGCCCGGGCTGATGAAATGACTATTTAGAGAATTCGGATTTTCGCGGTGCTTTTCGGCGGGCCCGAAGAATCGCCGCACATCAATAAAACCGTTTGTCCCAAAACGGTCATGGTTTCAAATCGCCCCCCCCCCTCGAATACCACGAGGAAGAATTTGTTAATAACGTTTAAAACATATCGTGGGTCGTTATGCATTACTTTTTTTCCCCCGCACCCGAACAAAGAGAAATAGGATTCGCGAACGTTTCAATTCGAGAACGACTCGACGGATTTCATCGGAAGATGTGCGTAGCCGTACATTACGATATCGTGATAAACGAGTAAACAGCTCCAGTGCACATAAGGACACGGCTATAAGAATAACTCACAAGTCCCTAGAAATGCGGAAAACACGAAAAAACGCACAAGTATCGCCGTCGTGTACCTCGGTTAACAGTCTTCGCAATGGTATTATAGGCATCAAATTCGCAAACGTTATTAATTTAGCGCGCGTACGAAGAAATAATTCGTGACAAAGTCCTTTACGGCAAACGACAAATCGTACAGCTACGTACGAGTAGGTACCACTGATTTGGCGGATTATTTTATTTTTTTTTTTTTCGTCAACGGCCGCTGACGAATAGTTAATTAATCACAAATAGTAAACCGTGTGGTTCGGTTGAAAAATGTTTAACACGCGATTCGCTCGTTACATTTTACTCGCCATTGTTTTACAACGGCCGCGGCGTATTAACGTTTGCCCGTTTGTGAATACGTTTTTTTTTTCCGCGCGAAATGCTCGCAGTCAAAGCCGGTCCCGATGGGAACGATAGTAATAATCAAATGAGCTTTCGACGTGAAATTGTATTATTGCACCGTTCCGCACGAACTTACGACAGTACGTTTCCCCCAGACGCGCATGACGTAGTGAAACGAATGTACCAGCGCGTAGACGTTCAACAATAAATTAAACGGTTTTGGCGAAGTACATTAATAAATAGTGCAAAACGCCATAGACCATAATATAATATATTCGGATTGCACAATTAATTTGGTGAACCTTTTAATCGTGGGTTCCACCGAGACAATTATCCAAAAATGTCGTGGAACGTTTTTGCCTTTTACAAGTATGCAAAAATGAAATATTTGTGCGCATATTCGCTTCGAGTGCGAAATCATTTTTAATGATTTCCCGGGACGCATAGCTCGAACTCCGTACGGGTCCGCTCGAGGAATAGTTTTCATATTATTTCCCTTTTCGCCACTAACGTAATCCAATCGTGATGGTTTTTTTTTCACTTCTTACAACCTAATAGACTCCTCGAATGTCTGTGAATAATAATAATAACCTGTTCTAGCAGTCGTTCAAACAACGGACGTGATCATGAATATTTTACTTTTAATATTTAATGTTATGACAATAAGAAATGTTTAATAGAACCGTAACATATTATTTTATCATTCGTGTACGTTCTTGGAAGTTTTCCAAAAACAAAATTCGGAAAATTTACATGATACCAAAGGACACCGCGTAAAACTTTACCGAACTACTTTCGTTCGATAAAACAACAATGCACAATAACTTTAACCATCCGATGTTTCGTCGAAATTATAGCATAATATATTATTACGTCTGTTGTGTTTGTTTTTGAATTATTTTCGCGTCATCCTCTTCGCGTGTTGCTTTGCCTTAAGTTTTAAACATCTATGTATAGCGCGTGTGCGCGTATGCAGTGTTTTGCGTGTTACAAGTGGAATCATTGCTTAGCGATAAACCAAAAAAAAACCGGTAGTTTGTCATTTTCTCGCTTCGGATTCATCCCGATATTTTTGGCAAGTCCGCCGTGGGTCCTTTTTTAGAGTCTTCTTCGACCTTACTCAACGCACACGACCGTGATCATGCAACCGTTTCACGACGTAACGCTAGCGGTCATTAATCACGTGCGCGATAGCAATACATTGTAATATGACTTTATTTATTGCATAATGAAATCCGTATTAGAGACTGTATACCGAAGACGTTATACACGTGATTCACGGCACTATGATTAATACTGGACGTAGCACGCTGTCGATAACACGGTTTGAAATTAATGGATATTCCGAATAAATTTATAATTAATTTCGATCGCCAACGGTATCCGTGTCCTATAAGATAGTCTTCAGACCACGTATCGACACCGCATCGTATTTCCAATAATAAAAACACTAAATTGTGTTTTATGAAAACCATAAACCCGTGGAATCATTATTTTACGACTGCGTTTCAAATAAATTGGACATGCTATATAGATACTCGACGCGTATACACGACAACAAGCTCACATGTCGTCATTATATAGTTAATAACATTTGCATTAAATTTTAACGAGATATACTTGTCAGTTTTCAAAATGGCCAAAAACCGTCTAGGGAGTCCATTTAACATTTCACATTCAACTTATTCATATAAATGTTCATTAACAATATATGTATAGTGTATATGTATAATGTATATATATATATTATATATACATTTGCACTGGAACGTTTTAAAACGTTTTATAATATGTCCCACGAGAGAATGGAAATTGTGAACGGAAACATAGATCTGAGTGGCAACAGCAAATGTGTGTGTGTGTGTGTATAAACGAACAAATGCACGCCCACAACCTAATCAAAACGACGACCGAACGTCTCCGCCTCCAATTTCCAAACATACCCTAACTTTTTTTACCCGCAGACGTGTACAATGTCAGCTATTACGAAAGTACATTTATTCCGAGCACAATGATGTTGCCGCACCGCGATGTGAGGACGAGACGCGCGCGCGCACTTTATCCGGAAGGATGGGAAAGTTTTCGTTTACGGTAATAATGATTTTGGCATGATCATCATTACAAGTTATCAAATCGTACTCGGAAAGACAGGGATTTGTTGATTGATGGAGCTCGGAAACGTTTTAAGCAAAACCGACGGATACTTATCGTAATTCATATCGTCATTCGAACCACTGCTCTTCGCCTCGTGATCAACCATTATAATAATATTTACTTGTAGACACGGTTTTCATATCATACATTTTAGAACATAATATTCATCAAAACCTCTTTTCGTTGCCGGAAATTCGTTTTTCAGCTATACAGGGTGATTTTTTATCATTCTCACGCACCATAAGACTGTCTTGTTGCGATATCAACTTCTTTTGTCAAACGGAAACACTCTGTTTTCACCGTAGTATTCAATTTAGATCTTTTTCTGGGAATTTCGGTGTACTGAAATCAAAACTTGAACGAGTTGTTTTTACAGAATTATTCTAATTTAAGTATTAATGAAAGTTGTATTATAATAACTAATATAATGATATATTTTCACGTTTGTCATGACATGTAATTGCTAATTTATACTAATTGAATATAACGCGAATCTTACACTTTTCATACGTAATATTAAATTTCAATAATTCTGAAGTGTTGATACAAATTTTGACTACGTTACATCAAACATTCCGGAAAAATGAACCGAATATTATTTGGCGTAGAAAATATGGTGTTCCTATTTGCAAAAACAAGGTTTATACAGCCGCAGGGCACCCTTACGTTGACATGAAAAAAAAGTAATATAAACATAGGTTTTATGGTAACTTGAACGGAAAAAAAAATCCAAATCTAAGCATTTTTACGGCCTAAAAAGGGGTTGAGCATGGTTAAAAAATCGGCCTGTATGCTAGTGTTCCGTAAAAAGAATACGAATAACGAACGCGGATTTTTTTCCATCGAAAGCCAGACGATAAAAACACGAAGGAGATGCAATTTGCAATGTTTGTTCCGTAGTGACTAGATTATTAACGTAATATTGCACACTGCGTTGTGCGATGCTCGATGGAAAATTCCAGACATATCGTCGTCGTGCGTAATTTAAAATCGAATTCGAAATTTCAAAATTAAACTGCTCAGTGACTATAGTAGTATAGTGCATTACGCGATAGCGCGTATCGTACGAAAAACTACCGGCACCGAAATGTCCGATTTGCATCGAATCCCGTTTTATGATGCGTGGCGCGGTTCGAATTATTTAATAAACCGTCGATCGTCGAACGTTTGTCGCACGAGCAGAGCACTGTGACAAGCGAAACGGAATCCGGCAAATGTGTAGCTTAAAAACTAGATGCAATTTCTCGCCGAAGTGCTGTTGATGGACAGTTCCTTTAATTCAAGATTTCACGTTAAATAATAATAGTGTTGCATATAAATTTAAAATTGTTTGTTTGTATTAATTCTATTATATAGTCAATTATCTCTTATGCTTATGGTATCACGAGTACAGATCGTTTAATATTCTTAATTCAAAAATAAAAAAAAAAACTAGATGCCGCGTGATGCACGTCAATAGTACGCTCTCACATTGACCACGTGTGCGCTGACCGCGAAGGACGTGCGTTATGGGAATAGCAGGTGAACGAATACGAAATACAAATGTCATCGTTATTTGTACGAAAAAAAAGAAAAAATAGTAAATAAAAAGACGCGCATTACTGTTTACGTACGACACGTTTCCGATAGTGTACAAGGACAAGGCCATGGCGATCCGTGTAGGCACGTGCGTTTATCATCGCAAACAAACGTTGTGATGATAATGTATAGCTGTACCGGACGAGGCCCTACGAGATCTTAACGTCGAACCGTTCGTCGTCATCACTTCGCGCTCCACCGTGGTCCGCTGTGAAGTCAAGGACCCCTAGCTATAACTTAAATTGGTCCACGGACCCATTTTTTGTAAATACTTACTTTTCAATTTTATTTAATCATGATAATAATTGTGTACGATTTATTTTAAATATGATTTAATTTTTAAATTTATAAACATTTTCGTAATATAATAGAAACAAAAATAAATGTGTACGATTTATTTTAAATATGATTTAATTTTTAAATTTATAAACATTTTCGTAATATAATAGAAACAAAAATAAAATACAATGTATAAAAAAGGACACACTGCACCAATCGCTGACCAGAAATGACTGAGACTACTATAACTAATGTTGTGATAACTAATGTTGATCATTTACTTTAAATGATATGACCGAAATATATTTTATCGGTTAATGGAAAGAAAATAATCAGTATGGTTTCACGTTCTGAATTATAGTAATAAAAGTGTAATAGTGAAGATAATAATGATATTTATTTATACGAAATTGACTGTCCATTTCTTCGCGATAATCGAGTTTCAATAGTCCAAAAATACTCGGAATTTCATATAACTACAAAGTTAATAATTTCACTAAAATAAAATAAAAATATCACTGCAGTACAACACAACCGCGGACCACCAATTGAGAACCGCTGCAGTAGATTATCGCAAATCTTCCGTTTCGCTTGACGTACCCGACGAAACCTCGTGCAACGTCAACTCAATGGACGCGAGCGGATCGTACAGAACCGCGGTTCGGTTCGACTGGGACACGCGGTCGGATTTTCGGAACTCGGTGGACATCGCATCTATACGATAAAGCGGCTAAATCGTTGTTGTAATTTTTCAACTTTTTTCATCGTGTCGTTCCCTTGTACATCACTGATCTGGTCGATTTTCAGTTATAAACCTGTGACCACCCGCAGGCTTATACTTTGAAAGCACATAATTTGTTTTGCTTTGTCGGCATAAACTAAAGACTCCGCACTTGGAGGAAAAACGTATTTTTAAAAAGTAAATAAAAAAATGTCTTTTTGTATGTTCAGAACGTGGAAGTAAAAGTCGCGACGGTATAGGCCGCGGGTCGTTAACCTTTTTCGGGCTCGATGCCTCAATTTGATTACAGGAGTTTTCCGACGGATTCACAAATTCCGTCAAATAACACATGAGATTATATTTAAAAATAGTGATATCGCACAACGCGAGAATTCAACATATATTGCGAAAAGTTGAAAAAAATTAAAAAATTGTTTTTTCACTAACAAACACACCGGTTTATTTTATCGTTTGAGCTGTGATTAGTATAAAACAATTATATTCTATATAGGGTGTGAAGCAGTGCAGCGTACACCTTGCAAACAATTTAGCAAAGCTACTTAAAATTTTTGATTTATTTACAAACCAGAAAATGTATCATTCAATATGATAGTGTACTCACATACAAATAAACCAAATTGTATGGCTTATTCGTATATAAGTACAGTATAAATAATTAGTTGCATGTGAATTAAAGGTATTGGAAGCCATAATTGCAACATTGGGTTCTAGACGTTTTCTATTTCCAACGTAACGCGGTCGATCAATTAATGCGATAAAGGTTTTTTAAAACTGACTTGAATTTGTCGTAAAGTCTACTTTAAATCAATTTGCGCACTTTTTTGATTTCGTCTCCCAAAATGTTACAAAACATTTGAAACGTAATAATCAACAAATGTTAAATTTTTGGTATGTTATGTACAACATTTGAAGTATTTGGGAAAACATATCTAAAGAAGACTTGACGACGAATTTAAATCGAAATCGTTTACACATCAATACAGACCGATCTGTACGTTGGAAATAGAAAACGTCCAAGTCCATATGTATTGCGTGTGATGGATAGATACAGAAGAACTGGGCTTGCAATCATCTTAATAATTGCTTTTTGAGCAAATATACAGGTCATAAAAAAATTTCTTAAACAATGTTACATATTCAATCTTGGGCTAGTATTTTTTTCTTATTACCAACGGAACAATGACTAAAAAACAACAATTAAAACCAAAGTTTGAATGTTAATAAGGAATATATTTACTTCATCGCAGGGTTGTAGGAGAAAAAGGAAACAATACATTAAATTATTTTGTACAATTCTTGCGCACGACTCTACGAATCCATTGTAAGACGCGCGGAACTAATAGCGATGTTGCGAGTAGACCGTTTTAGTTTCGGATTAATATTTTCGCAAAATGTTCTAAAAAAAAAAAAATACAATTGTTTGCGCGTCATAAAAATCTGACCGACGTGCCATTATTAGTCTACCTGCTCTGGAACGGGCAGGACCTTCACCTAAAAGTGATGTACTCGTATATTATATCGGGCACATTTTATAATATGTAACTCGTCGTAAAGTGTGTGGTATAAATAAAACCGAAAAGTTGTTGGCAGTGTATTTTACTCCTCGGACAATGATACTACTGTTTTTAACGTAAAAAGATAAAATAAAAATAAAACGTCACCAAGGTTCCGCGAACATTTTCGGTGTACAGGACCTCGCAAGTTTATAGTGCCTGGGCAAATGTACAGTATATATAGTAGCATTACTTATTGGATGCAGTTGTTGTGTACATTTTATTAATGCGCCGGTGGTCATTATTTTAAACCTTCTAATATTTTTTTTTATTATCATTTGAAAACTTTTCTTACGGTTATTTTTCTTTTTCGGATGGGGCGAGGGAGGGGGGCGTTGTTTTCGGATTATTATACAGCCACTGTTTTCGCAGCTTGGTATTTGTTGACATTTTATCGTTCATTTGGATATTTTTATTTTTTATTTTTCGCTTTTCAGCTTGGATCGAAATCGCCAACTTTTACTTTATTGTAACCTTTTACCGGCAAGATAAAATCACAAAAGTTCATTTCTCCTATTATTATTGTTGTATTTCTCAAACTAATTTATGTCATTACGAACAAACCGTACGTATTTTACTAAATACCTAGAACTTTCTAGAAACGCATTAAAACCGTTAATGCTTTCGTCCAACAAGAATAATGATGATGAGTGCAACTATTATAATGTTTTATATCAAAATAAAATGTAAAAAAAGTAAAACTTTATACAATGCCACCGGTACTGTGAACGACAGCGATTAGGTCGACTGATAGTTTGTCCATATTCATAGGTTTTTATTGTATGAAATGAACAAACGAATATATCGATATTCAATAAAATAAAAATACACAAGTGTAATGTGATGAATAGTAGTTTATGTAATAATGTATAATTGTTATCGTTTTATGCATTCACAATCGATATTGAACCATATTAATTATCTATGCGCAGTGAAACGACGATCAATTTTTTAATGTTATATTCATAATGTAGAGCTACAATGTGTTTGAAATACATTATTTATTTTTCATATTATTATTTCTGTTCCATTTACAGTCTAACAATTGAAATGTACTCGTAAACTTCATTTTTTCTCATTACCATGCACTGTACACTCAATGCATTAAGTTTGTCTGTTCTCGTGAAGCTAATTTATTCACTAGTTACCATTTAAAATATGACACATTATAGATTTTTATATTATTTTGAAATAGATCTCTTGAATGAGGTAATTCCATTGAAAATAAGTTACTTGTGTTTTCACGAAAAATCAATAACCGAATAATAACTAATCACATTGTTTTTTGCATCGTGGATAAATGAGAAAATTAATAACTGTAGAAATAAATCTAAGAAATTTATTAGCGTTTTTAATATTTAAATAACTATTGGACTCATGGAGTACATTTCCTTTGATAGTTAGAAATATATTAATACAATTGGTACGTTTTTATTGTTATTCGAGATAAAACTTCGGTGTAATACCGACCAGTGAACATTCGTTTGTCTACGATAATATATTAAAATAACAACTTAAAATAATGTAATAAAATAATAAATTGCATTTCGGCATTGTAAACTGATATTCATATTTTTATTTTTTTCCCTCGTTTCTAGTATAGTATTATAAACAGATTATTTTGAATAATACATAATCACATTTGCAGTAAAAACTACGCTTCGGTGGTAAATGTTCAGAAAAATGTTTCTATACAGAATATATTTCATGCTATGGAGCGTACTCGGACTCCGACTAAAAATCTAAACGAGCTGTCATTTAGTCAGCTAAATAAATATTTTAAGTGATTAAAATAGAATGTGTATGGACGGTTTTGGATCAGTGAATTCAGCTGTTTGTGAAAAAAAGTGTTCGCTGTTACTGTCACGCATCCATCCGATTGGGTATTGCTACAGAAATAAAATCGAACAAACAATTCGCGTGTAGCCGAAAAAACTTCAAAGTTATAGGCAAAATATTCTTAAAATATGATGTGTAACGTCGAATCGAAGTTGTTTATAGATCGATGCAATAAAAACGAAATATTTTAAATAGAAATGATAGTTTCGAGATTTCTCGGATGATTGAGAACCTTTAGAAAGTATTAGGTTGTCGTACAAGAAGATTTATGACTTCGACGAACATTGTTTTACCGTGTACAATAAAACAATATTTTACGCTCGTATTGTTTTCAATTGTGCACTTATGATGGATTTTCGACATTCTTGTTGGTTCTTATACACGCATCTTACGATTTAGGATAAAAACGTATTTTACTTACTGAAATCATTTAATCGCATACGTTTGCATATTACTCAAAACCGTGTAATGGTAACGCGAGTTTAAGTATAATATTTATTTTAATTGTTTTTTCAGGGTATTAGCTGATAATCCTCTTAAATGGATACATCCCAACGCATTTCTGAACAATACAAGATTAAAAAGGCTGTAAGTATAACAGTTGTCGTACAATAGTTGTATTTTATTTTTTTTTTAACATCCGTAACATTTTATTGAATAAACTATATAACATTACAGTGTACACCTATAACGTCGGCACAGTATTTTACAATAATCAATAATTGCGTTGTAATATTTCGGAAATGAGTATATGTATATTATTATAATTCCACGCATACCGCCCTTACCGTTTTCAAATCGTGGAGGAATGCCAAACATTTATTCTAAGCATGACAAATTGTGTTCCAAATCTATAACTCTTAAAATACAGTCCATTAAACTTCTAAATCGTTCATTGGTAATTTTATTTTATTTTCGTCAACTCATTTTTCTCTTATAATAAATTCGCCCGTGCCTTTTATTCTCCCATTCGATTAACAAACACCTTTCCGCAGAAATCCAAAGGCAATTATTATCGAAAGACTGGATGCCGTCCAAAACTTTCTTTTCCCCCCCCCCCTGGCCATTCAAACGGGAATTTACGGTTGGGACGATTTTCTTTTCTTTGCATGGAAATAATAGAATTCATACTAAGAAAAAAAAGAAAAAAAATCGAAACGCTTGGTTCGAAATAATAAATATATATGTTATTGAGTTGAAAACCATTAAGTTAAGATAGTAGATTCGGACGCTGCACGGTTGAAAAAAAAAAACAATTTATAAACTTAAAACGTAACATATTATCGTTATTTTATTTGTTTATATATTCGTTTATTTTTTATACGTATACAGGTCGTTCCAGAAATGTCAACTTGTCCGGGCGCCATGTGAAACATTCCAGAATCTCAGACAACTGTCGTCCTTGTAAGAATAAAACTCACATAGTTTTCTCACTCACAGTGTTCTTTATCCTGTGAACATTAGCATAAACCTTATCGTTTTTGTATTTAAGGTCCCTCTGGTTGACCATTTGTATTTATGTGTGTGTGTGTGTGTGTGTGTTTACGTGTGCGTGGGTATGAACCTTAGCGTGGAAAAGCGCTATGTGTTATATGGACATATATGTGTACATCATGTGTTTTAAGGACACTGAAAAAGAATATCTGTCTTGTTCTATTCGTTTCGGGGGAGTGATTCTGTTGCTTTTAAAAGATCGCATGACTAGCGTTTAGCCGTTAAAGTAAACAATATCACTGCTGGGAAAATGCCAAAGGGTTGTTTGTCCAATATTTTCTCCATATTTGTTTTGAAATTAGTCTCCTTTTGTTTTCAGACAAATTGATCAAAATCATTTGACTGACATCGATGATCGGTGCTTCGAACAACTATACCAGTTGAGGAATCTCCGGCTGGAAAATAACAAACTCACCAAAGTTCCTAAACAAGCGTTAAGCCTAGTCCCCACCTTAGAAGCATTGTGAGTATCAATATTATAATAATATATTTTCATAATTTTGTTTTCGTCTATTTCCGTTTCGATGGTAAAACGAGTTTTTAGCACAATGGGTTGGAATTTAATCTTTCGACGAGAAAACTAAAAATATATGCTTTCATAGAAAAAGTTTTGTCAATTATTATTTAATGGGGCAAATATAAGAGCTGATAACTATTTTTTAAAATGATTGTCTGTTTGCAATAGCTTTGGTAAAATATTGATTTTTAAGTTTATATAAATATAAATAATATCATAATAAAAATAGATAGGTACTTCCGGTTTGCAAAATTATTCTGCATTATGCGAACGGTTATTAAAAATAAATTTAAATATCTTCTTTGTTCGCATTAATCGCGATGGAAATTCAGTTACTAAAATGTATGAGTCATGAGTTCAATAGTATTATTCAACAATCATAATTTATTTTATGGAATAAAAAAAAAATTGCAATAGTAAGGCGTTATGGTTATGCAATAATGATGCAGTCGTGTGTAGGTATCGAAGATCGATATGAATAACATTGCGAAGTTAATAATAATATTATTACTGCTTGAATTACAATAATACCTCTTCTTGTATCATCAGCCAAACGAATAAACGCGACGAGAATACTAATTATTTTATTAAAAAAAAAAAAAACCTTTTAATAAACACGTATTTATTTTTTTAATATTTTAATTAATTCATTCTTGAGTTAATATTATTACGTGCAAATAACATTTGGATTAAAATGATTCGATTACTTACGCATTATATTCGAACATTTGGTATTCTCGAATATAATTAATTATTGTTTTTAATCTTTTTGTTAGTGTTTATTTTTGATTTGCATTACGGTTATAATGATAATTCAATGTTATACTTACCATTTAGTAAACATAATTTAGATTATTATTGTTTTTTCCCTCCTTGTCACGCTGATTTATACGTCTTACATTAATTGTTTATAAACATTTAATCCAATAGTACTACGCTACTATTGAATTTACGCAAAAGAAAAAACCTATCCGTGAACAATACGCAACAACAACTGAAAAAAAAAACTTATTGAATCACTCCGTGGTGTGGAATTCGGCAAATTTCGTGATATCCATCAAAATCAAATTTCGTGTTTTGGGTACGGTCGGAAATTAGGTTTATAAAGAATTCGACATACATCTCATGCTTTTTCTCTCTCTCTATCTTGAAACTTACATATGATTCCGAGACGTGAAAAATGAACAAGATCAGGTTTTATTGTTAGTACACATGTCGCCGGTTTTGCGACTCGATAAAAATCCCCTTAGGGCCCGAGTGGCTGCGCGTTGCGTGACAAGAAAACTTTATTATTTAGGATTTTCCGTCGTTATTACTATATTCAGTTGCATTTATTTTATTTATTTTTTATCTTTTATTTTTTTCTATGAAAGACCCCGCCGATGATGGTGGAAATAAAAAAAAAAAACAAAAATGAAAAAAAAAGAATAACATACGAATTCCGAATTTATGTCGTAATTCGTTTTTAAGGTTTAAAAACGGCTGTAGAATAAATTCATTTTCGCTTACGATGTGATATGTTAGGTATAGGTAGGTATACTACGTTAAAAATATTGCAGTACCGCCGTGTGGAGTAAGGGAAAAGGAATACACCTCGAATGTATTACGGTTCAATATCCGTAAAAATTCCCATACAAGCGCTGCGCACAACCGTTGTTTTTTTTCGGAAATGCATAATTTAAATAATCGTATGGAAATCGGTGGGTGTGAACAGTTGATTTTTCGTCGTGAAAAATGACACGTGTCCATGACGACCGTTTTCAACGGCCACGCGGTCATTGTTTTTATGACGTATTTATCCACACCTAAGAACACCGTTTAAAAAAAATCTAACGAGTTCGTTGTTATAAGGATCAAAGTTAGTCCGATAGGTTCGCCGTGAAAACCGACTAGATTAGCCTAAAAATTTTAAATGTTCGCACTCACATTTTAAATGTCCATCAACGACACAGTTTTTGCTCCTCGTGAAGAACTGGGAAAACTGAGATTGGCCGTCATGAAGACAATATATACAGATATACTTACCCGTTGCGTTGCACAAATCAATCGATAACGACTCGGATTGTCGTGCGTGTCGCTTTTTTTTATGTACGGACGCACGAAGCCGAAGAGCGTTTGACACGACCCGTGCATCATTTCCTCGTCAACGGTCGCGACGAACCGGAAGAAAACGTCCCTTTTCGCCGACTTTAACGTCTTTCGCGTGGATTTTCCGAATTGATTTTTTAACACCGTCGCACGGGAAACGATCAGCAACGCGTAAAATACTTGCCCGACGACCGCGTGCTAGTGCGCGAAAATCATCTACGACAATCGCGTTACTCGTTCCACGTCTCCCGCGGATACACCGCGTCCGAACGTTTTACGACTTTATCGGATTACGTTGATAATATCGTACACCTAACCGATCGAAGTGGTGTCGACCCGTAGAAGCACATTTCGATTGATATGCCCAGTTCGGACATATTGTTAATACCGCTCTTTTGATGGTTTCTTTCGTCGGTCGTTACACCGCAGTGGCGATACGTTTACATCCCGCAAACTACTGCCCGCGCGGTTAGATCTTGTACGTTTTCGTGTAAATCCGAACACGTGTCTAACGTCAACGGCTCGTCCACATAACCTCTGGTCGGAACGCGAGCAGCTCTTATCAAACGAACCGCCAGCAGTGCTCTAGACATTAGAATTGTGTTGTACGAAATATATTTAATACACTACGCCGTTCGAACCGACGACGAACCGATAAAATATTTTTTAGCAAACGTGTTAACCGCACACACTCATAATGAACATGGCCAATCACGTGCGAGTGGAAAATCTAGCAACGGTTATTTTAGTCGGTCTCATATTTTATCTCATAATTTTATACGGTTAGGGTTTCGCCGTGGCAATTGTAACCGTTTATAGCTTTTCACCTCATTCGTAATTTTTAAGTCCGTTTTTTCAACAGTATACTATTCCGACGAACAAGTATCACTTGTTTTGTGATTTTTCCATAATTATTATTGGTGTGCTACAACTGAAAAAAAAAAAGATTTTCACAACTTAATAAAAAACGGAGATTATAGCCACTTTAATTGTCTGATTAATTTGAAAATATCGAAACTTTATAGGAAATTAACTAACGTGTTTCTTAATTTTTCACTCGTCCAATAAAGCACAAGCTATAAAGATTAAAAAAAATTGACATTGACTCAAAGAAATAATTATACGCCAAACTGTGTTAGTATTTGATTATTTTCCAGTATTGCGTATTCTGAGGTCCTACGATATTACGATGAATAATAATGTATCATATCCACAAGTGTAAGAACGTCCACAGTGCACACTCCACCTGCCGTGTCTCTAATACGAGATTAAAATAAATTATTCGACCATTACTTTATTATTGTTATTTTTATTCTTATTGAGTTATTGTTTCGGAATAATTACTGCTGTGGCCTCGACCCGTTGAAATAAATACACCAATTAATAAGTAAAATACTTCGTACATACTGTTATTGTTGTCGTGTAACGGATCGCGTCGATTTAATATCTTAAAAACTCCAAGCCGTCACTGCGACGTTATATTATTAGTGACGGGCGCTACTGATGTATTATACAACATGCGAAATAAATAAACGCAAGTTCGTTCGTCTGTCGGGATCGGTCTTTCGCCTTTAATCCGAGTGCCGTTGACACGTCCGTCGTCGCAATAACACGCGTCGTTTTCCTCCGACTTGACGTTTTATGCACTACACAATGACACGGCTCGCGGTGACGGTTTCCGTTTCGGAGTGCATTTTCCCGTGTCACTCGAAACCATAATATTAATAAATAGCTTATGTGCGCGTCCCCTGTGCGGCTACCGTACAATAGTATGGCGGTCGTCCGTGTTATACCCGTTATCGACGCAAATGCCCACCCGAGCTGTAACCGTTGTACACGTGATAGCTTCGACATTAATTCTTTGTCCGCGCCCGATCGTCAAAACTCGCGACGTTTTTCTCGTCTTGAACCGAGTCTGATCGGCTGCGGCGGCATCAGTGGCATAGCAAGGGCATGGCGAACTGTGCCTACGCCAGGGGCGCAAATTTGCGCTTTAAAATTGGTACTTATTTTTACCGATGAATTCTCTAGCCTTAAAGCGAGAAAAGAAAATTTTTAGTTTGAAATTTACATTGTAATAAAAACTGATAGTTAAATAATTTTGTATTACCTAATTATATACATAAAAAATATCATTCCGTATTTTCGTCAATTTTTTAATCGGTAAAAAGGCGCATTTTCCTAGGTTTGCCAGGGGCGCTAACGAGTCTTCCTACGCCACTGGGCGGCATTAATACGTACACGTTACGATCATATCGAGTGGTTCTCGTCGGCCAGAAACGATGATGCTTGTCAACGCGTCCGGTTCAGGACTTCGTGTACGACCGGGGTACCACATAGTTCCACCCCGTTCGTCGGCCGTTTCCGAATCAATTCAGCTTTTATCCGCGAACAATATCATATCGCGTTCAGATTTCGGGCACCACTCGTGCCCATTTGATTTCTGCGTCTTTTGTGTGTAATATGGGTACACCATGATTGCGGACCTCAGAGGCCCGACAAGAGGTTTTTAATCTTACCTTAAAAAAACGACGCGATCGCGGAACTTTTCCATTGCAACGATATCAATGTGTTATCCGTTCAAATATACACTTTAAAATTTATATCAATAAGCTTATAGTTCAAACTCTCACCGATCGCTACATCTCGAAAACGATAAAACTATATTTAACATGTGATTCCACTAAAATACCACTAAAATTCTCTAAAATACATGGGTAATTATAAAGGGTTTTTGGATTTTAAAGGGTGAATCGGTTTTGGGATAGACGTATACATTTTTTCACTATTTGTCTAAGAAGTATTTAATTTTGTTTAAAATTATGATTTCAATAATTACCCATTGAAATATATGTAAATAATTACAGTTTAAAATAGTTAAACAAAAATTAATACCATATGAATGCGCATTTTCCGTGAGAGTAATACGGCAACCGCTTCGAAACCCGTATGGTCCGCAGTCGAGTTCCAAAAAAGTTTGGATCAAGAATGTATCGTCACCGAACAGTATAAAATAGTAGACTACGCCGTCGTACGTTCGTTGACGTTGTTGAAACGATGTTCTGGGGATGATTGATACGTATAGTTTAATAAGAAAACAATAGTTTCTAATCTACTTTATTTTTAGCTATTTCATAATAAATTACAATTTATAAATGAGAACGATCAGTAATATTTCTAAGACACTTCTAAGAAACTAGGATTAAGTTTAAAACACGTGCGTAGGAAGTCAAACTTTCGTGATACTTGTATATATTTCAGTTTTCAAGTTGTGAACTTCATCGCTACCTGTCAATAACTGTTTAAAAATTGTTACGGGTAAACTCTTATATCGTAGATTAAAAAAATATAAATGTAATGTAATGCCGGGAAAATTGATATTTTTTCGGTGTAAAACTAAATTTTTATTCTACAAACCGTCCGGTGTCTCGCTGTTAGTACAATAGATGAACATGGGAAAAAAATGTTGAAAACAAGTGGTCTTGACTTCAACAATTTTCTGATCGTTTCAGATTCACAATCATGTCTACAGGCTATTTCCTCAGATTTTTTAATTCATGTCTATCCCCTCTTATTCTCAGTATCAAATCCTTAGTATACCATCTCAGCCTCGAGAATAAATAAATTAATTTTTTATGGGTCCCTAGTCATGTGGGTATCGCGGGAAACGAACGAGCTGATGTTGCATTCTCAACTAAATTTAACAATTATATGTCTGCCTGTAGAATACCTGCCTCCGACCTTCTCCCTATTCACCGCAAAATCTTACGTAACGCTTGGCAAAACAAATGGTCCTCTTTACCTTCAAATTATGCCGCTTGGCACAGACATATCGTCCCCACCATCCCTAAATCTCCTTGGTTTAAGGATTTAAAGATTTCTAGACATCAAATCGTCTCATTCACTCGCCTTCGAATCGGTCACAATTTACTCCCTCATAATTTCTTCAAACTCTCTCTCAATTCATCTCCTCTATGCACCCGGCACCTCGTTGAAACTGTCTGTGACTTCAATCATATTATTTTCCATTGCCCCTCTCTCTCTCCTAGTAGACAACTCCTTTTTTTCATTCCTATCCACCTTAGGTTATCCCACTCCCGATTCAAATCTTATCCTTAATACTCACTCTATTCATATCATCAACTCCATCATTACCTTCATCATTTCCGCTGGCTTCTTAATTTGATGTGATAATAATTGTAAATTTATTGTATATAATTGTATTGCTGTAATGTCCTTGATAATGGCAAAATAATAAAAAAAAAATAAAGTGGTACTGCGTCCGAACTGGGGGCTGCTGAAGACCCTTTCGGTTGCGCGACCGATTCCACGTTGCACACGACGCTGCTGCTCCGTATAACGTGACGTCACGGGCGCGCATGGCGGTACGTATCCCGCGAGCGATTAAATACTTTTGGTGAAACGCGTCCCCGTTTTAATTGCGTTCGAATGCCCGCGTGCACCAGCGTCAAGCTCATTCCGAATTAATCGTTCACACTCCAACCGCACCGTTGGCTCCGACGAGCGCAGCGTTTTTTGATTAATTAGTTTGCAAACGGGAAACAATTGTGCAACTTTCGAGTGCGTGGGATCGGAGATAAATTTTGTATTTAAACATTTTTCGGTACGCGTTAAACGGTCGTTTTTGTCGTCGCCGTGAGAAATAAACGACTCGAGGAGGAAGACAGAGGAAGAGGGAAGAGCGAGAGAGAAAGAGAGAGAGAGAGAGAGAGAGAGAGAGAGAAAAAAACATCCGTTTTACGTTTATCAATTTGTCTTAGCGACGAAGACGGCAAGGTTTCGATCGTTTATGTGATTTGTGTAGCGGGAAATAAATCGAGAAGATATATTTTAAAGTTCATTGAATCGCTGATTTAGAAAACACTAAAACAAATTAATAAATACAAACGCGTATGATAAAAACTCGGTACGGGTTGAAAAAAAAAGAAGACATGTATGTACATCTAATCAACCAGCCGCCGATAACCGATTATTTTTTTAATATCTCGATCGTGTTATTCCGCATGAATCGGTTGCTGCTTTATACAACAGTATGGCCCGTATAGGCGCACCTTCCTTTCGTGTATGCGATTACGACTATGATTGGCATTCGATTATACCGATTTGCCTACACAAATACTAATACCTCGTGATACGTATAATCCGGTAGAAACTAGCGGATTTCAGGATTAAAATCTGTATAATATTATCCGACTGACGGTTTAATACCTGCAGCACATTCCGTGCGTCCAAGTGCCACTTGGACTTGTGCCGATATAAACTGTACGTTTTGGGTTCGCGTTTATTTTACAGTTTATTTTATAGCCGATTTAACCCGCCACGGTTTGTTGCTTACGATAATATAATAATTTGATTGTTTATGATAATTCTTCGATGTTTGTTCACAGAAACCTGGGAAGTAATTCAATTGTGGATATTTCAAATGACTCGTTTTCCTCGTTACCCAATCTGGTCATATTGTAAGTACACCTCACGCATTTGTTTTATTTATTTTCTACCTTTTGATACAAACGTTATTATTGCATGTGTATGACGTAGTAATGTATAATATGGTACGGGCGAGTGCGTATAAAATACATTTTTTCAACGATAAATCTTTGTAAACGGAATAACGTTACCGCTGATACAATTATTATTATTTTTTAAATGAAAATATGGCATAACGACGGGAATCGGCCATAATTTGTTATTAAAAGCGACAGCGGCAAAATAATATAAGAAGGAACTATAGCATTACACTCTAATAAGTTTCGAAACAAATTAATTTCAACACAGTAAAGATTTTCGTTTAATGAATGTTGTTTAAAAAAAAAGGTTACATAATTATTCGATAGTTAATATAAACATAAAAATTGTTATAATAATAATAATAGTATAATTAAGCTATAAATTGTTAATTTTAAATCGTCACACTAAAATCGCTATATTATATTATATAGGTCATTCGAAACGTAAACTTAACCGTGTTTGTATTTAAAAATAACGATACGCGTTTACGTTAAGACGAGTGCATCATTTTAAAATTTCAAAATATAAAATTCGGTTGAATACTAAATTTTACAGTTTATAATTATACATTATCTAGAGGAAAACTGCCGATTTTTATTTATTTTCCAGCTTAAAAATAAGTTTTTGTTTTGTTTATAGCACACTTTTTAAAGCTATAAACATATCACTTTCTACGGTACGTTGTTTCAAAGGGTATATTTGACAATTTTCGACACACATTATAGCTTGCCTGGTTCGTGATTCGAAGCAATAAATTCTGGTTCGCAACACTCCCAACACGTTACACGTTTTTTGTTCGTATAATTTGTTAATGGTTTTATATGTAACGGAACGATTTGTTTTTTAGTCGAACAAAATATTGAAGTTGTACGATTCCAAAAGAGATATTATAAATCCCCAGTTGTTTTCCCCCATAGCGAAATAAAAATTACATTTTTACCCTATCGAAATGTGCGAGCCCCAACAATGGTGGATGAGATATAATTTTGAACCGTCATTTACACTCTGTCAAATAAATATTTATAATGTTTTTAATAAACCGTACTTTACATGTTTACGTATAACTATTATTATCTATCGCGTTGACGGTATTTACACGGTTTGTCCTGGTCATATTATATGTATAACATACGAGTCATGTTCTGTTTATAGGCTACTTAAGAGAAATCAAATAGGTTCAGTGGACGAAAATGCGTTTGAGAGCCTCACTTCATTGAAAATATTGTAAGTATTTTGTCAACATTTTATAGTATTATTCCATTACACGAGCATGGAGAACATGTTTTGACTTTATTTCGTTAAGACCATTTTATTATAATTCAATCGTACTGCTACGGTGTGTATGTGCATATTTCGTTTTCTCAAACTACACCAATCTTAATTTACTTTTTGCAGTCGGTTTATTATAATGTTTTGCCTTATACATTTAATCGCATTAAATGTCATTCAAAACATTAAAAACTTATCTCGGTTCTTGAATTTAATCGTTTTGAAAAATATTTGAATACATTCAATTAAATGTTTATTAAGTTATAAAATGGTTTTAATTGTACTTTTTTTTTATTATTTGTATTAAGAATGTTGCATGATACTTCAAACTCCTTAAAAGTTTGTGAGCGAACTTTCTGTATTTAATATGCTTAGATTTTTTAAATAATATTTTTATTTTTAATTTTATAATAAAACTATTTTTTAGGTCAAATGACCTATAAAATTTAGCACTTTATTGTATTATATGTTTATAATAAAGAGGGAAGTGGCCATAATGATAACTATAACCTAATTTTTGAAATGAGAGAATTAATTAATATTATAAATGGATATATTTTCTTATACTCCTTTTTAAAATTAATTTTAAATTTAATATTTAATTCAAAACAAAAACAATTACTGAAGTAGAAGTTTACTTGTAAAAACTAATTTATTATTTTCAAAAGTTTTTTGTAATTTCAAATGAAAATGTATTACACGTTTCAATGAAGTACGAGTTAAATTTGACGTGACAATTGTTTCATTTTTAGCTTATAAAACGTTTTCTTTAAGTGGATGATCAATTTGAATTGATTTATTATCACTTAAATAAATGGCATATTTAAATAAATATTTATGGCGCTAGAGTTTCTGTAAGATTCATATATTTGAGTAAAATTAATTCACTTTTCGAAAAAAAAAATATACTATTATAGATGGCTTACAAAAACCTGTGTGAATAACTTTATTATTAAAAATATTTGTATAGAAGATTATCTTATATAAATCATAATTTATTACTTAACACTTATTAAATTTCTCTATATTTTCTCAAATTTATGACTTTATTAACCACTTATAAGGTAGCATTATTATTATTATTTTTTTTTATTAAATTGTTGCCACAAATTGATTTACGACCAAAATATAATACCATTATACTATCCATCACAATCTAGACGGTTTTATTTAACTTAAAATTATTTTAAACAATTGAATACTACAATAACGCTCAGAAAGGGGTAATACAAATACTACGTGTCTGAACTCGAATACAATACCGATGCTTTCGTATATGGTTTGTGCCAATTTACGTTTAGCTAAAATATTTTGCCTTGTACCACCACTATAGTACAGTAACAACCGACATATAGTTTTGAAATATTCTGCTAGTGACTTTTGGGTAAAACCTTTATTGTGAAATTTTATACCAAACGGAGGTTTCTGCTGCTGCTGCAGCTGCTACTGCTGCTGCTAGCGCCTGCTGGCCATCCCCAGGGGGAGTATTGTTAGGCTAATTAATATAATTTATTTATACGTTTCACACGATGAAAGGTCGCCTTAGGAGTCGGTACAGTTATTATTAAGAACGCTTTTATGTTTTGTATTCAACAAAAAGCAAAGACACGGGGAGTTTTTTTTTTTTTTGTCTAGTAATTTAAAAATAGTTCGGATTTTGTTTTTGTTTTTAATGTCTTTAAATTTCCAATTATTGTTTTCAATTGGGAAAAGAAAAAAATTAAAATTATTCGTAATTATGAACAGAATAATTTACCGCGTGTTCATAATTACCGTGAAACGACGTCGGGATTACTGCATAAATAATTCGATTAATTTACAATTGGAAATTGGGTTCATTTTGTGGTGAACAAAAAAAAAAAAAACCAAAACACAGACAGAGAGGGAGAGAGACAAAGCCGCTGAATTCGATTAAATTATGTTTAACGCGTTTGTCTTCGTATCAAACGTACACATTCGTAGAGACTTATTACATGATCGATTTGCTTTATTCTATGCGGTTATCGTACAAATTGTTTACAATCATTTTTATCTCGTCTGGGCCAGAAAATACTCCGAAGGGATTGAAATCATTGTTTCTTTTTTTCCCTTTTCATATAAATGTACACCGCATGCAATGGCGTTATCGAACAGCGGGTAAGCTCCACGTAGGCAGAGAGAGCGGAGGCGGTCAGTTGGCCGGGCATTACTTTTTGTGTAGTCGCTGTTAAGTGGGCCAAAATAATTTTGATTTTCCGCTGGCTGCCTTCCGGTCCTCCTCCACTCAGCCGGGAAGCCAAAAAAGGGGGGGGGTGAGTGCGGGAAATACGTACCAGATACCACTCTCCGGGGATTAATCGTTTCAGATCGTCGACCGGAGTGATAATAAAAACCGTATATACTGTATATAGAAAATATATATAGAAAACCACCCCTTCCGCGTTACGTGCCGTTCCGGGACCGGAATAGTGTATAATATAATTCTACCGTTTTCCGTTTTACGGTGCAGCAATATACACTCTCTGGCGGCGCAGACGATTGTGACAATAATAACAATAATAATAAATATAATAGTAATAAAAAAAAAACACGTGTATAAAAATAAAACACAACTTCGAGGGACGTAAGATGTGCACTCGTTGTAGACGTGTGTACTGCGGAGAGGCAAAAGGAAAAGGAAAAAAAGCACCGTCCGTTCGTCGTAAACAATTTGACATCTTCTGGTTACCCCGGAGAATACATTCGCGGATCGGTCGTGGTAGACACGTCATGATGTCCACGTTATTCCACCGTTATCACGTTTGGTTTGAACGGTGTTTAAAAAACTTTGCCCTCCGTTTACCACCACCCCCTTCCCTCTCATTCATCTTTTAAAACAATATTATGATCCTCTGCTGCGCAAAAGCCGACTGGCGGACGGTAAAACATCATCGCGCTCAACCGATGATCCGCCGGAGTCGCCTTTCTCTCCTCCGTTCCTCGTTTATGGTTAAAAAAAACGTATGATACTCAAGCTGAAATACAGGCCATAGCGCATACGAATTTTAGTATTCAAAACAAAAGGTTTAAGAATCGCTCCTGCAGTATAGCATTCAAAAAACTTCCTTTGACAAGACTTGTATATTTTGTTACTGAATCCGCGAATTTGATGGAATATTTTTTTATACCTCCGGCGGACAACAAGCTCAATTCGACAGAACTTTGCCTTTTAATGTTTTCATTTTAATACTTTCTCGGCGAAACAAGAGCATTATGTATTCTATTTTTTTCCGCGAGAACTTACGAGAAAAACTCTGTCAAGCGCGTTTTTTCTCCGCATGGTATATGCCTATGATACGGCGTCACAGGAAACGAACGGACACAGAATAAACGGTCGACGCCTGTTTTACTACGTTCTCGTCTTAAAATACTCAGACGAGAGCTTGTTTCGCGGCGTATTTAACGGTACGGTCGCCGACGGCGGGTCAATGGGTCGCAATCGTCGTCTATCTTTCGGTAGCGTTTTAATCCCTCACTCCTCCTTTCCTGCCTTCCTTCCCTTGCCGCGGCACCGGGTCGAAGACCTCTCCGGGATAACGCCACCACCACCCCCGCCTCGTGCCGCTCATTTATAAATCGGACGGCATTTACGATTGTTACGAGATATTTTTCACTCGGTCGTCGTCGTCCTCGTCGTCGCCGTCTTGTCTTTGCCGTCTTAGTTGTAATAATGTAATATATAGTCACAATAATAATAAAATCGGATTTTACGAGACCGGAGATTATTACTGTACACACATTATTTCCGCCACTTCTCTCGTATATTACATTTTTATTTCATTTCGTTCGTGTTTGTGTGTATGTTAAATATTTTATGTGTGTGTGTACTTACGCGCCTGGTGCGTCTTCATATTATTATACTAACCTATCGTGTGTGTTTTCCAGGGAACTCGACGACAATCAGTTGGATACGGTCCCGGCCGCTCTTGCCAAGTTGACGTCTCTACAGGAGCTGTAAGATGACAATCATATTACTTTATTATTATTATTATTATTATTATGATTATCAAGAGAACCATAAGCATGACTATAATATATATATTATCACATAATAATAGTATAATAGTGCGACGTAGTGATTATCCGTTCTAATCGGATCCGGAGGATAAAAAATTAATCAGTACCTTTAACATGTGCATTATGTTACTTTTCACGCGATAAACGTCGAATTGTTTTCAAATCGCTGCAGAAATCTTTTAAATTATTCGATTTTTATTATTTTTTTTTCTCAAACCAAATTCGACGATTCCTTTGCGGGACTCTCTCAAAACGGTTAGACCGTGCCAAGAAAAAACAGCTGGGATTACTCCGTTCTTGGACACGCAGTGGAGATAATTTAGGAAATAAACCATGGGTTTTGGAAGTTATATTTCTCGATAAAAATACATTTTAAAATTAGCGAAGACTGCCGAATGATATTGTTTTAGTTGAACATTACTCGAGTTTTGTATGCGCAAAAGAAAATAGTAAATTCAAATACCACGCAAAAACGATAAGTGGCATGTGAAGAGTAATACGATCTAAAATAAAAGAAAAACTACCAGTTTCATTGAAGTTTCCTCGTTTTCGTTTTTCAACGATTCTGAAAAGAGCTATGAAGTTCGTTCGTGATAGGCACGAAACTTATTGTGTGTTTCGTTCTACCGTTATATTTTTACACGTACGTCGTTCGAGCACAAGGACATGTCCTCAATTCTATCGCATAAATATTTCAAATAATTCAAATAACCCAATACCAAATAAACGATACTAATCGAAAATATTCGCGCTTAAACCTACGTCGTACGAACGTATTGTATGGTTAGTGGCACTTGTATTATTACCTATGTACGTATAAACGAGTGCGTACGTATAGGCATTTTTTATTTTGCCCAAAAACATTTCTCGCTACTTACAAAAAATGTCAATTACTGGCGCTATCCCATTAGATATATACCTAGTTGGAATGACAGTGTTACGCCCTCTCGACGGGAATAATATGTTTGTACAAAATGATGTATCGCGATCGCGTGAAAAAAAAAAAAACGATAGAAGAATAAACGAAATTTCCAGCGATTGTAAACTGCGCCCAAAATACAGGTAAACATAAAATCACACATGTAAACTGCGCCCGAGTTTTTATCAAGAATTAAAAGGTGACATGTAAACTGCGCCCGGGTAAAATTACAGGTAAAATACTTAATTCGTTACAGCCATATAATTTGAATAATTAAAAATAAAATATAATTTAAAAAATTAAAATAATTATAAATATTACAAATAATAACATATGGTGGATACATATTCATTAATTGGAATTTGACTACTATTATATTTATTAATTAAATTTTCTAACTTTTCGCGTTTTTTTTTGTTTTAGAGTTTTGGAATTTAAACGGTTCATTTATACTATTTAGTTTAATGTATACTTCTATTTGAATTTCTTTTAACTTTTCTATGAACATGAAAATATTTGGATGAGTTGTATAAAAGCTGGAATTAAAGTGAGAATGAAAAGACTCGCATGCATTTGTGGTTAAAGTTGGCTTTGCTGATGCTTGAGCCCATACTTCAGGTGGATACTGAGCTTCTTCACTTATATTTACGTCTACCAAATAATCCGCAAATCGTGTCACTCTTTCGTCGTCAGGCTTTGATTTCATTAAATAATTGACAAAACACTCAGATACACTTTCTGGACTTAGAAATGGTAAACCGTAACAATGCACTAACCACCTTCTAATATCACTATTTTTATCTTTATAGTCATTACTTAAACCATTTTGTTGGATACTTCTATTCCAAGACTGTGCTAAATGAAAGCGACATCCGTGTATCTTTATCTGAGGCCAAACAGTATTACATGCTAAATGAATAGCTTTTTCGAAATCTATTACTACATCGGATGGTGATATAATAATATTATTTTGGAAACTATATTCACAAATAGATTTTAAGCAATCAGTATATGATATTGTACTTTTATCGGAGAGTAAAAATATGGCGAGTGGTATGTAATAGCCGTTGATAAAACCATGTATTGTAAACATTGTGTGAAGTATTTAGGGCAGTATGAAAATGTACCATCCATGTACAACCATTTTGATAGTGCAAGAGCTTTTAAATTAGAAATGCAACTGAAAACAATATATTTCAACTCCTTGTTGTTTATTAATAAAAATAATTCATCTCTATTTGTTTGAACACCGCGTTCATCAAGAAGTAATTTAATTTCTTCAATTGATTTAGGGAATGGAGGCAATATCTTCATATAACCATCAATTGTCGTATTACTGCAATATAGATATTCGATAACGTGATGGTATTTCTTGACGAAAATAAAATGTCTGTGATATACTTGAAAAAGTACACAATCGTCAAACATAGAGACTTTGATAAGTGAAAATTTAATAAGTTAATAAGTCGGGCGCAGTTTACATTATATATTTTTAACATAGATAACATTTCGGGCGCAGTTTACACTATACCTTTTCAACTAAGATAAAAATTCGGGCGCAGTTTACAAAAAAAAGGTCATTTGGGCGCAGTTTACGTATGGCCGAAATTTCTCTGCACCACGATCGACGTTCCGTGTTACTTATCGTATGAACAATCGTTTTACGAATAATATCCGACCGGATTAACGAACAGTGTTATTGCGCGGTCCTGGCTGGAGATTTTTCATCCGATGTTGATTGCGAGATCGTCCGATCCTTTCAACCGGGGAACCTGGCCGCATTTAGCCTTTAACGCTATACGGATATAATATAATATAATATTATACTGCGATGATTACACCGTTAATATTATGCGCATTAACTCGCGATTTCGACCCGCTGCGATTTGCTGTTCCGCTGTGTCACCCCAGCGGATATACGATGAGTGATTTCGGACGATCATCCCTTATCGTGATTTTATCGGTTCACCCAATTTAGGTGTCGCAAGCACCTGATGTTATGGTCGTGGTCGTTGTTCAATGCGTTCATGCTCCGCCTCCCCCTTCAATTTTTAAACGATTAAAATTTCTGATTTTCGATTATTATTATAATTTCCGTACGTCCTAAAATATTTATGTGTTAAACCGGTGGGACTGGTAAACGACGAGAATTGTTTAATTATGCTATACTCGTGTTACGTAATAATTATAGTGTACCAGTCGAATGTGATTTGGTTTTCGAGTCGAATTATATACCGACCGGATAGTTACTCGGTGTATATGAGACACGATACAGTGGTTCTATTTTTGCGTCGCAAATCTTAACCTCGTTATACATTTGCAACATGCCGCGGACGGACGGCGTATTGCGGTGCGATTATTAATAAACAAATACGTATAATGTAGCGTAATCGTTTTGCCACGGTTTCGCACATTATTTCGTATCAAACATCCTTCTTTTATTTGTTTCTCGCAGTACGAATTCGGAGGCGTATCCAGCACGCTTTCTTGGGGGCGAATAACTAGAATTTTAGGTTACACAGCTAAATGCCCCCTACACCTCCACCAACAATCATATTAAATAAATAGGCAACTTGAATTTCATAAAAATGTTGATTAAATTTGCAAAACAAAGTTCAATATATCCTTGGATTCAACGCAAGTTCATCGATGGCAGATGAGAGATGCTTTTATTTTTATGTCTCAAAGTATAGACACCGTTGCTAAACCACTTAACCTCGTCTAAATGTAAATTAAAAATAAAATTAATTTTTTTTTAAAAAAATATCATAGACAGAGATTACTTATTACCGATTAGCGTTCTCTTGCCGCGAGGAGTTATTAGACGATAGCATCAGAAATTTCTGTTATGCTCAAAAACTGTTGTTTTACAGAGCAAAATTACGAATTTCTTTTTGTTGAAAAGTTCAAATTTCAAATTTATCAATTAGGATGTTACGATATAATAATTATACAATAATGGGTACATATATTCAAAAAGCCTTAGGGTTCAGCAGATCCATCCTCATTATCACCCCCTGTAAATACGGTACTTGTATAGTACAATAGTTTTCGAGTAATATTATGCGTACCTTTCACAATTTTTAAAATCGCGTGATCTACTACTTTGTAACGATACACTTACCTTAGAGTTTAGTGTTGGGTACGGATAGTTGGTTAAAAAAAATGGTGTACGCACGATAAATTTAATTTGAACGTTCGTAATAATAATATGCTCAAGAGTTTTAAATTTATTCGGAGATGCCAAAAGTAATAAACGAATATAATAATTTAAAAATTCATTTTTTTTCGGATTTTAATAGCTTTACGAAGAATTTTAACGATATTCGAGCTGTTTGTCAACGATGGGATTATGCATTTGTTCGGGGTTTTTCATTCGTTGGCGGGGTGGAAAAAGCAGCAAGACCGCTTAAAACACCGTTACTTTATCTTCTTCAACACCTTCGAGGCCCCGGAGTATTATAATTTTCTATTTTATCGTGCACGCGTATTACACAAAAAAAAAATTCATATAATTTAATAATATAAAAGATAATATTTTTGAACGCATTTTCTCTTGCCAAAAAAAAAAAAAACAACGAAATTATCATCAACTACATTTAATGCATTATATTCCTTCCGGATTCAGGCGTTATCGCGGCTCGACACGGCACGGAAGAGTTAATATATTTTACCACTATAATAGCAAAATAACTATACACAAATTATTATATTATGATATCTATCATCATGTCTGTTCATATGTTATTTTCATTATTTGATTTCTTCGCTCGATTTTAGATATACGGTAGAATTTCGATAACTCGAACCTCGATTATTTGTAAACCTCCATAAATCAAACTTAACGCGGTTCCCTGAGATAACAGTATCTGCATTCGAAAAAAAAAATGTTTTTCGGTTCTCTCATCAAATAGAAAATAATTGTTGTACGAGACGGTTGGAAACACCCTGCAATTGGAATTAATTTCAAATTAAATATGATACGTACCTAGTGTTATAAACTTAATCGTATATAATTAATACGTATTCCAAAAAATGATGTACAGCTTTTTTTAATTCGAATAATTTCTTTTTTCCCTGGTTAATATTCAAAGTTTTGCTCTATCGAAAACCCTTTTTTAATCGAACTTTCAGCTCGTGGTCCCACATGGACTTCAAAGCATCGAGAGCCTACATTTTACTATATGGTTTTACCTAAATGAAACGTAACACATCCATGAATGTTTATAAACCCACAATTTGGATTGGATCCAACAGTTTTGGTTATGGCCAACATTAACAAATAATTATTGTTAATCTTCGGGGTAGAGTTTGAACACGTTCCAAAAAAAATAATAAATAAACTAATACGAAACGGCTCTATTGACGTACTTTTATAAACTTCGTGCGGTATGATAAAACTATTTTGTGTACAACGTGAGTAATGCGTTCAATGACACGATATGAAATATCAACATCAACAACAACAACAACAGCAACAGCAATAATAATAATAAGTTATTGTTTTCGAACAGAAATTAGGTAAAAAAATACGACTGTTGTGTATCAAACGAACTGTGATTCCATATTGTACAACTTTTGTATAATTGTACAATTTACTCGTTTCGTGCGATTTGGAATTCAATGAATTTATATTACAAATACCATTGCGAAGACGAACAATAATAATCACCTCACGGAGTGTTGTACGAAATAATCAACGGTCATAAATTGTTTCTGTCTTATTTTTCCATTTAGCGAGCGCGTGTAGTAAATAAAACGCGATTCGCGGAGGTCAGCTATATTTACGTTCAAATTATAAAAGTTCCGATGGTTTATTATTTTAAAATCCCGTAAAATTATTTCATGTCTTATCTTAAGATCGGTCCATCAAATATTCATTCACTCCAGCTCGCCATAAAATACAAGTATTTTAAAAAAGTTAATAATTTTAAGAGGTACATAACCGATATTAGAATGAATAAAATTACTAGGTGAATTTGAGGTGTAGATATCGTAGGTACAGGGTGTTTTAACGTGAAAAACTCATACTCTTGGTCGCAATATCAATTTTTTTCGTACGATTTTAAGTAATTTCGAATTACGGTGTTTAAAAAAAAACTCAAACCGCTTGCTGTAATAGTTATTGTATACTATGCATATATTTATATATATATAAAAATAAAACAAACATCACCGTCAAACTCGACTGGGAATACACGTTATCGACGTCAATATATGACCACCCTGTATGTGAGCAGGGAAAAAAATAAAGTGTATTAAAAGTGAAGCAGGATGTACTTCAGTAGTAAACAGAGATATGATATAGTGTATTAGGGTGTACTTCAGTCGTAAATAGAGATATGATATGTAGAAAAGATTATGGAGGGTTAGAGGTCAGAGGGGGGAAAATAACCACGGAGAACTGGTGTTGTGGAAAAAAGTGTCACCGGGGTGAGTTACACGATACGTATATTATATAAATAACTTAGTTTGATGAAGTGAAATAGCTCATCGAGAGCTGCGTTATAAGACTCCTCGTGTTCAGACGTACACCGTGGGAACGATACACCTTATCGTCGTCAAAGGGTGAACTAGACTCGAGGCTCACCAGCTATACTGGTTGTACTTCGTATGGTGAGAAATCGATAACCATTGACGGTAATAACCGCTTCTGAACAACGGGCAGCACATTTTTATCTCGGTTGGGGTTTATTAATTTTGTACTCGGTAAAAACGATAATTTACCGCACGGTTCGACCACAGTGGTTCGATTGTTTAGAATAAAAAATGTAAGAAACAACCGTACTTCCAACGACTTCCGGCAGACTTATATCGGAACACTGTTTCACGTGTGGGGCACGCGCGACGTGTGAGAGTTTACGGCTAAGATAAATAACGCGAGCCGATCGGCGCACGCTAGCTGACCTACATATTGCACGGCGCGCCGACCTTCCGCAGCGATAAGAGCCCCTGAAGGGATCTAGTTGCTAGATAACACGACAGACGGTTAAAATTTAATCGACGTTCAATATTTCGTGCGCCGCGTGTTTATCGTTACCCACAATCATCAGCCGCGCCACCGGAGCTGCGACGAAAAATTTAGGGTCTCCAAAGTTTCTACACCCAAGCCGCGCCCGCACGCGGTGGACACGGGGTTTCTCCGGACACGAAGTTATCGCTAGAGGTATCGTAAAAAAGTGAAGAATAAAATAAAATAGTAATAATGATAATGATAATAAATAATATACCATTGACCGGGTATAGCTTTATTATGATACCGACTTTGCGGGTCGTTGGCCAATGCTCTAATTAGGAGACGAGGGGAAAACTGGGTACCTCATCGACCGTTTTTTCAGAAATGTTAAGCGTACGTTTTTTTGTAAGCCAGAAACAAAAACCCGTTGACAGCTGCAAGTAATAGTGGCTGTATGTACTGCCGAAAGTCGATACATCTAATGTCAATGAACTCGGTCGGCGTGGTGTTTTTATTATTTTTAATGACAAGGAAGTCGAGATAATAGTTAGGAACTGCAAAAATACATGAGTTTGATGGGACAGTTATGGGGCCCGCGTAGTCTTTCGCAGCCCCTCGACGAGATGCTGGTAAGCTCGCACTTTTTTCATTTTTTTTTTTTAATATAATGACGTTCTCCTACTATTATTTTGCCAATTCGAGCGCTGAAAAAAACGTGGTATTTACTGACGCGAAAAGCCTACGGTACAAAAAACACAACGTTGTTTTTTATAACGCCTCGATGACGTATTTTAATAACGAGATGATGATTATCGCTCAATGGATATCGTATGCGTTTGGTCACGTCTCGTATATTAGTTAAAATGTCCTAAACGGATCGATCGAAAACAACAGCTGTAAACTGTTCAAGGGTTGTCGAGGGGATGTGTGCATGGTTTGTCCTATTTCTAGTGGTCAAAAACCGCGGCCCTCGTGGATTAAAATTTCTCGTGCTCGTACTGAAATTCAATCCGCGTTTAAAACGATTGAGAATAAAACAGTTTCAGACGTGTTTGCAGATTTTTAATTTTTTAAACTGTTACCAATTACTCGTATACGAACGCCGAGTGGTATTATAAAAATGTACTATTTTAAATGTTTTATGTTTTTAAAAACTTCGAGAAAGAAAAAACGTTAGTTTAATATTATGATTAATATATTATCGTAAAAACTATGATATTTATTGAATCTTGAATTTTTCGTTCATTATAATAAATTTGTTGTTGTAATTTTCGATCTTCGCATGTTGCAAACGCAATGCAAAACGTAACCATCGGAGGAGATAGTGGTCGGATTCTGTAGGAATGGTATTAGAATTTTTCTATAAACTATTCTGTTCGAGTGTTACGAGTTGTTCTTGATTTATCTTAAGATAAAAGTTATCAACTTGCAGCTTCTGATTGTAAATTTCCGACAGTAAAAATTCTTCCGCGGTATCAACAAATTCATTGCGTGGGACGATGAGTACACTTTTAACTGTTCGACCCGTTTAGTCGTACGTCACTGCATCATAAAAGTATTTGCATTCCGTAAACCACGAACGACCTATTATATCGATTTGCTACAACTTCGGGGTGCATTACTGTTTGTCAATAATTATTGTCGAATCTCGTGCGCTTAACTCGACTCGCTGTACTCATACTTACCTACTGACTGACTCTCCATGTTTTTTTTTCAGGTCGTTGTCCGGAAACAAAATCAAGTTCGTGCCCGACGGCATTTTGCAACGGTCGCAAGGGCTAGCACTCCTCGAACTCAAAGGCAACCCCCTGATCGGCGTGCATCCGTACGCGTTCGCTTCCCTACCGAAATTGAGAAAACTGTAAGTGTGCTCTTTGAAATGCGAAAATGTGTCAAAACACCATCAACGGTATTTATCCGATTATCTTACGTAGCTGTAACACGCTGATCGTCGAAGGAACCGAAGCATATAGCGTTTATGGTTCACAACGGGGGGCGTCCATTGGCCAAGAGGCCAAATTATTCACTTGGGTTTTCCTGCGTGCCTATTTCAACGCATAGTAACTTAATGTCTTCGAAACGAACAATTTTAAATAAAAAAAATATTGCCCAACCGTATCGTTTTAATTGGTTCAAAATCTACGGGGCCAGCGAAATAACCGTTTTATTTGTTTTGCACGTTATTCGATTTAATAAACGATCGTTTTGTTTATCGAATTAAACTAATCGCATTACGACCACTGCAGCAGTGGAATCGTAATTATTTTTAAACGCGTTAAAAAAGGTACTTGCACGTATACACTCTATTTTTTTTATCGTATTGCAAATATTTTTTTTCAATAATTTCGCTCCAAAGCCATTGGTACAATATAAATAAATTGCACTTCGCACTGTACAAGTAGTGTAGCGTGTAGTACCTATCCAACGGGAGTGTGCCGACACGTTCAAGTACCAGATTTTGTTACTATTGCGCCCGTTAAACGTCCCGAAGGCAGCTGCTTTCCGTTATTGCAGTCATCGTTGCTATTGAAATTTTTATTTGTTTTCGTTTTCCAGAATCTTGTCCGAGGCCAGAGAACTCACCGAATTCCCGAATCTCAACGGCACGTCGGCGCTCGAAGTGCTCAGAATCGACAGGGCGAGCATTTATTCGATTCCGGATTCGCTGTGTACGACGTGTCCCAAGTTAAAAAGCCTGTACGTATACATACACACACGAGCGCGCATACACGCACACGCGATGAGTGCATCCGTCGATCGAGATTCTAATATAGTTTATTGTTTAAAACCGTTTTAGCGACATCAAATCGAACAGATTGTCCAGGATACCAAATCTCAACAAGTGCAACGACCTCAGAGTGCTGTGAGTTGATTTTAATCGTTTTAAACTTGTGCATTGTTCCGTCGAGAATGGCGACACGGAACGAAAACGCCAATATGCGCTTTATTTTGGGTCGTGAATATCATAATGTCGTGCTATTAATTATTATGCAAGTAGGTTGTATACATTAAAACGCGACGGACCGCGACTTGGTTTGGTACGCGACGCCGTCGTTATAAGCGTTTTCGAAATTAATCAATTCCGAAAATGATAGTCATCAGTGTTAGGACCTTAGCAGGAGTACACGATTTGTATCTATATTTTATCCCATCTAGACGGAAATATCCGTTGAAATTTAAAACAAAGACTTCATTTTTCTTCGACGAGTTATCAAGAGAGTAATCAAAGGAGTCATCGAGTGTTATCGTGAGGCAACACTTAAATCTTAGATGATAAACACCGGGTAGGGCATTGTGTCACGCGTAGTCGATGTGTAAAGCATAGCGGCTAGCCGTTTCGGGCCCAAAGCCTCTAATACGCATGCGTTAACCGACCAGCGACTGTCGTGGGAATTTAGTTTGTACTGGTACAACTATGATCTGAAATTATCTCATGTGACATTATTAACGTACAACCTAATCTAACGTAACATCAAATGTATTGGTACGTAAAACCAAAAAAAAGGTGTAATAAATATCATATATTATTATCCTTTTCACCACCAGTAGGTATATTATCCGTTGCACCGCGCATAATGCATCATTTTATCCCGATTACGTGCCCCGTTGACCACCCAAACCGTTACGTTATCTGTCGTTTTGATTTTTCAGAGACTTGGCCAAGAATCACATTACTTCGTTGGAAGGGTCGTTGTTCCACAACCTTTCTCACCTCCACGACCTATTGCTCGGTTACAATTACATTACTGAGGTGCCCGGAGACGCGTTCCGCGGATTAATTCAGCTGAAAGTCTTGTAAGTACCATACTTCAATCACCGTTAGATGTCGTGGCTCTACGGTGGAACCGTATTTCACCTTTAGAAAAGAGAAAAACCAATTCTGACTGCGTTCACAGATGGCACTGTGTGACGATAATAATTACGTTTTGTTGTTACAGGGATTTGGAATCGAACAAAATAGACCGGATCAACGATGAGACGTTTTTGTCGTTCACTCAATTGGAAGACCTGTAAGTGTCCAGCAAATTTCCCTCTTATGCATAAATACCTTTAAGTAACGTTGTTCGATAAGGTGACATAATTCATGTGGATCAACCGATTAATATTTAAAGAATTAAAAAAAAAAATAATCGTATTATTATTCAATCAATCGGGGTTTAATTGGCGTAAACGTTAATCGAAATAAAAATATCGATTTATTGAAATAATAACCAGTAACAGGAAAGGTTAATTGTGGGCTACTTTTTTGAAAATATAAAAATATCTCTAAGCTTATAGCGGTGGAATCACTGATACTACCTACGGTCGGTTCAGTTGTCCCATGTTCGTGTTTATTTTGTAATACGAATACATTATAATATAATATAATATACAAACCACCTTACATACGTCAACCCTTGTGTTGTGTATGTTAATCGGAAAGGATTTTAACCAAACAATAGATATAGGCAAAGTCGAGCGATATTTGATCAAAACCAAATAATATCAGGGAGAAAAACGCCGACGGGGTGGGGGGGGGGGTAACACACGAAGGTTCAACCGTAGAAACAGTCGGATACGGATGTAAAATAAAATGTAATAATTCGACGATTCGGTACCTGGAAATCGTGTACTACGACCGGTTAGTAGGACTGGCGAGCGATTGATTTGACAAGTAAAGTGATCGGGTGTTGTTTGAAATCGATTGGAGGACGGGGGAGGGGGGAAACGTGAAACGACAGACCAGCCATCGATGTCGCGACGAAAGGGTTGCACGACATTATAGCCCTTGTGCGAACGTTGCGATAACAGTGTTGGTAATACCGATTCGATTTGTTTGCCGACCGCAGGAACGTGGGCAAGAACGTGTTCGAGCACCTGCCCACCAGAGGCCTGGAGAGACTGCTGCACCTGAAGACGTTCAACAACCCCAACCTGCGGCAGTTCCCGTCGCCCGAGAGCTTCCCGCGGATCCAGTCGCTGGTGCTGTCGTACGCGTACCATTGCTGCTCGTTTTTGCCGCTGCAGCCGTCCGACGACGACCCGCCCGCGGACTCGCAGACCAGCCTACACGAGTCCGTCATATTCCCGGCCAACGAAAACGATTTCGACATGACCCTCTGGAACTCCAGCATGTCCGACATATGGCCTCAACTACGTTAGTAAAACATATTATCGTACACGGGATACAATGCGATCCCGCGGACCGTACGGGCTCGCGGGTTGTCATCCGAACACGTGGTCCGTTACGTTGCACACCCTTAGCGTGGTTTTTTTTTTATTTTTTTTTTCGTTGCTTCCCATCAAACGTTTTTCGCGTCCATAGGTGCATATTTACCAGCGGGTGGAGTGCGGAGAGTTTCGACGATTTCACCACCAGCCTACCCCCTCCCTCTCACTGGAAAAAGACGCTTTTGACTTCATCTGCGTTCGGCTAACCGGAATGAAAAGGTCGTCGGCCGACTATTACGGTCTCTCGACTCGCGTTCTTTTCCACAATATCCCCTAGCTTTAATCTATCCACTTCCGTCCTCTTTTTCACGTGTTTGTTGCCAAAAAGTACCTTGGTTCTATTCGTCTGTTCAAAAGTAAACATTCTCTTTATCGAACTCACTCGGGTGGTCATGTTCTGTTTTATTGGTCTTATTTTAGTTTACTGTTTTTATTTCGAGTCGGGGCTAAAGCAATGTGAGCTTTATTCTGAGATAACGTAATCTCGTTTAGCGTTTTTTTGTGAAGATAAAAAAATCTCTAAGACCAATAAATGAAAGTTATTTTGTTCAAACATAACAAAATCTGGATACTTTTCAAACAATTAAACTTTAATTTTTGAAACGCAGCTAATCGTCATTTCTAAATTTAAATTATCATTAATCTTAACAATCCGGTGTCTGAAATTGAGAAAAGTTCGATACACGAAACGCTGATAAGCTTATTTGATTTGTTCCGTCTTTTATTTCCAAGATATATTAGTATCAACGAATTGAAATCCAGACTGATACGTCACTGTTAAACATCAACTTTGGATAGTTAACAGTTGCTTATATTTGATAACGAATCGGAAAAGCTGATATTATAATTTCTAACGTTCTGCAGTGGCTCACGGCAGCCGATAAAATATATTTTATTCACTGTCAATAACTATACGAATCCTGTTGTTCTCAAGTATAACAATACGAGCGTTCAGATTTAAAAACTGTACGTACAGTTATAAAAATAGAGCAAATGCAGTTCAAGAATTTCAAATAATCGTGCTCTCGGTCGGTCTTAAGTCACGGTTCATAAACCCGTTAAGCATTATATGATACAAATTACTTTTCTGTCATCACATATTAGGTGTTAATGACACATACATTTCACCAATTCAATCAAACCATGGAAATTTCGTTTAAACGTTTTATTGAGCACGCGTGTATGGTGGCTGTTCGTGGTATTAATATTTGCGTTTTTGCCTCACAAGTACAGTTCTTGGATGTACGACCTTGGGCGAGTTGCTAAGGACACGCGCAAGCACATACGCATAGTGACGCATACAGGTGACGATGATGAGATGTTCTCTTTTTCCCACTTTCTTCTTGTAACTTCCACTCGCCACCGTCGAAAATTATGCAATACGAACGAACGATCTCGTCGGGTTACCACTCGCGCTTATTCGCATTTATACGATTACGCGCGTTCGACTCTCCAGGAGTAGACGGCTTTTTACGTACCTACAGCATCCGGATTTTCACTTATCCACCGTCCACAAGCGTGGCGCAGTCTTTTTAAAAATGTAACACCGCCTAAGCAATAATATTTCGCACGTCGTTTAACGCGGTATCTCGGTCTAGCGCCAATTTTACGGAAACCTGCTTCCGGAGCGGTTCTGATGTGTACAAAAGTTGTGTCGTAATCTTTTTGTCTTAGAGTTTTCAAAACTCCGGCCTCGCGCTGCGCGTTAATAACAACACTATACATATTCACCGGAGTTCGGGGCTTATCTATTAAGCGTGTGACAATGCCGGTGTAATCTATTAAAAAACTTTGAACTTTCAAAAACTTTACCCTGCTTGTATATTTCACATCAACGCGCGGTCGTCACCGTAACCAGAATACCGCCGCCGTTGATTAGGATGGTCGGCCATGTTGAAAATATTATTCCAGACTGAAAACGGCCCGCCTGTCAAGTATATATAAATGCATTATTGCGTTCGAGTAGTGGCTTCTCGTCGGATAGGCTCGCTTGCGTGTTTAATCATTTCATCGCAAGTTCGACGGTGACACGGCAAAGAAACGCCGGACTAAAAGTTGACCTAACTTCTTTCGAACGCAATCGAACGTGATCCTCATACGATATTATTGCGTTCTACGCGTTCCCCCAGTCCCGGGGATATGATATGATTTTTCAAACACGTTCCAAAACCATTACGGCCTCTCTGGACTTGACACGATGTGACCTAACAATGAAAAGGTCGTCGTAATTTTGAAGTTGTTCGAAAATTATGTTTTAAAGTTAAAGATTCAAATATCATATTATGGCAACATAACTCCCGTAACTTATGGAAAAATCAGCTTTCATTGTATCATGTATTAAGTTATAAAAAACCATCTAAATTAAAAAGTGATTTAAATTGCTGATAGATTTTAATTGTAATTATTAATTATTGTTTATTATCAGACTTTAATAATAAAAAAAACAAAAATAAGAAAAAACTGGGATATATGACAAAATATACATTGAATTATTTATATTAACAGCAAATTTGTATTTGTTTTTTTATTCCAATGCCAATTTAATACCAAATCAAAGTTAACAAAATATTGATAAAAAAAAAAATAAATATAGTTAACAATGGCAGAAAAACGTTTTTTAAAACGATTCGAGTTCTACTCGGTTTGTGCATATACGATTTTTTTCAAAAAAAGAATACAACTACTGTCTGAAAATGGCATTTTAAATGTTTTCCACCACTTTAAAAGTAATTAAGTACTCTATTCAGCCTTTACCGATTTCGTTCCATTTCCACTCAACCGCAAATCATTGTCTATGTAAAACCGTTCAAGAGTATTTTTAATTTTAACCCTAAAAGTGTAAACATATTGATAAAAATTAAAACCGTGTTGCCTTTTGCAGAAAATCTGAGCAAAAAATTCGGCACGCAAGTCAACGATCTGTGGGATTCGTTCGGCACGGACTTCACATACCCGGGTAACTTACCGTCGTACATGGAGGAGTATTTCGAAGAACAACAATTGGAAGGGAAGTCGCAAGAAATGATGTCATCTTCGAGGATCAAGTGTTTGCCGCTGCCTGGTTAGTATGATCAATTGATACCGGGAAAATACAAGAGTGCCTACTTGCGTCGGCGCTTTGTAAAAGACCTAACATACCTAAACGTACACCTAACTGTGACACGTCTTTCCCGTTTAACAGGACCTTTCCTACCGTGCCAAGATCTGTTCGACTGGTGGACTCTGCGATGTGGTGTGTGGGTCGTGTTCCTGTTGGCCATGCTGGGAAACGGAACCGTAGTGTTCGTGTTGATATTCGCCAGGAGCAAAATAGACGTTCCTAGGTTCCTTGTTTGCAACCTGGCCGCGGCCGACTTTTTTATGGGCTTATACCTAGGTGAGTGTGTTATAACGTCCTCCTATCGGTTCGGTGTTTACTAAGGAAAAAAATGTTTGTAATATGGGTGTTAAATTATTTGTAAAATAAGAAGCACTTTCTCGGTCAATCAATAAATTATTCTTTTTAAAAGTTGAACTTCTCAGACTTACATAAAACTATAAAAAGCATAATTACTACGTAAGGATTGGTTTCAAAGTCTAGTAAATTATAATTTAAATGTGTGTTATTAAAATCATATTACCCGATTCTAATTAACATAATAATACATTGAACGGTAAAAAATATGTCTTGGAATTAAAGCAGAGAAAGATTTTTAATTTGTAATAGACTATGGATGGCATAAACTTAGATTATCGTGAATAATTATGTCTCCGGCAGGCTTTGTGGATACATTATTATCTTTATTTTACTTAATTATAATACATCAGGGCGCGTACTTATTTATACAACCTTACAGTTTTTAAGGGTTTCTCAATACTTCTTATCATCCGATGTGTCATTTTTGGTAAAGGTAATCGCAATGTTATCCAGTAATTTGAGACAATATATGGTGGGACGGGATGGAATTATATAAACAAAATGAAATGGTAGATTGATTCTAAATAAAAATACATTTCTCGTTCCACACTGAATTGAAAAATAAAACGTAATTACTTATCGTAGTCTTAGCGGGGCCCCATAATTTGACACGTAAAATTCTAAACTTAAATCTGCTTATAAATCGATATTTTACATAAAAAAAAAAAAGAAGCTTTATCGTAAACGGTTTTCGATCCGTACACCGGCCACACCGTGATCGAGACACGTGCTGGTTTCGAAAACGGTCGAAAATTCGGTCGGCCCCACACCCATTATTGCACCGGACCCTTTTTGACCGTTGCCGTTTCCAGGGATCTTGGCGGTGGTGGACGCGGGCACGCTGGGCGAGTTCAAGGCGTACGCGATCCCGTGGCAAATGTCGGCCGGATGCCAGCTGGCCGGCGTGCTGGCGGTGCTCAGCTCGGAGCTGTCGGTGTACACGCTGGCGGTGATCACGCTGGAGCGGAACTACGCGATCACGCACGCGATGCACCTGAACAAGCGGCTGTCGCTGAAGCACGCGTCGTACATAATGCTGTGCGGTTGGATGTTCGCGGGCGGCATGGCCGCGCTGCCGCTGTTCGGCGTGTCCGACTACCGGAAGTTCGCGACGTGCCTGCCGTTCGAGACGACCACGGGCACGTGGAGCCTGACGTACGTGGTGTTCCTGATGTTCATCAACGGCGTGGCGTTCTTCATACTGATGGGCTGCTACCTGAAGATGTACTGCGCGATCCGCGGCTCGCAGGCGTGGAACTCGAACGACTCGCGGATCGCCAAGCGCATGGCGCTGCTCGTGTTCACCGACCTGCTGTGCTGGGCGCCGATCGCGTTCGTCTCGCTCACCGCCGTGTGCGGCTACCGGCTGGTGTCGCTGGAACAGGCCAAGGTGTTCACCGTGTTCGTGCTGCCGCTAAACTCGTGCTGCAACCCGTTCCTGTACGCGATACTCACCAAGCAGTTCAAGAAGGACTGCGTGATGATCTGCAAGGCGATCGAGGAGTCGCGCGTCACCCGCGGCATCGGCCGGTGCCGGCACAGCTCCAACTTCAGCAACCGCCAGACGCCGGCCAACACCAACAGCCTGGTGGACCGGTCGTCGCGGGACAACTATCCGCACCACCATCACCACCATCCGCCGTGCAGCTGCAACGTCAAGCTGCTGCTCGACGACAAGGCGGCCGCGGCCAAGGCGGACGGCACGTTCTACGAGTGGCTGGCCGCGCGGCTCCGGCGCGCCGCCGACTGCGTGCGCCGCCGCGACGCCGAGCCGGGCCGGCGCAGGCAGTACATGCGCAGCGACCGGTACGCGTACCAGATAGCCGAGATCCAGCAGAAGCAGCACAAGCGCGCGTCATCCATGTCGTCCAGCGAGAACTACAGCTCG